>CAJQZJ010004767.1:8518527-8529114 GCA_907164525.1 Lophiomys imhausi
ATGGAGTGGTGAAGAGAAGGCAAGATGGAGTGGTGAAGAGAAGGCAAGATGGAGTGGTGAAGAGAAGGCAAGATGGAGTGGTGAAGAGAAGGCAAGTACAATGAAGGGCCTTGGGGTCAAGTGTGTGGTCAGAAGCCCCCTCCCTGTAAATCCTCTCAAAGTCACCTGTACTGTCATAGAAAGCAACCTGACAGAGGAAGGTTTCTGAACCCCTTCAGTTTGGCTTGGGCAGGTACTTCAGGAAGACATGGAGATCAAAGGAAGGGAGTCTTGAAGGCCCTCATGATAGGGAAACCAGATAGATAACAGCTAGGTACATACACAACGCACAGAGGATTGGACACGGTTACACTTGAAAAGAGCTAGCACTTTTCAAGGACCCGGTTCTCAGGAGCACTACGGGGTGTTGCATATGTTTCCAGGAATGCCCCCCTCCTCTACCATCTCTTTTGTTGTATATTCTGCTGCCTGCTTGACATGTTCATTTGGATGACTAAAATGTAACTCTAACTGCACATTTTCAGCACTGCATCAGCTTCTTCTGTTCTCTTCCAAGATTTTTGCCTCTGTTACACAAGGCTCAGAAAATGGTACCAGTCCTGACTAATTAATTATTTAGGGGAAATTCTAGTCATCTGCTTTTGCTTCATGCAGTTCTCCCCTGAAAGACATTTACCTCTTCCCATCTTCTCTGGACTTTTCAGCCCAAGCATGATCATTTCTTATTAAAAAATACTTTTATTTATTTGTTGGAAACTTCACACATGAATACAATGTGTTTTGATTATGTACACTCTCATTCTTTCCTTCTAGTTCCCTGTAGGCTCTGTAACCCATTTTCCTTCAAAACATTCTTTCTTTTTTTTTTTTCCTTTAAAAAACATAGGCAATTATCTCCCTTTAGTGCTACTTGTATGTGCGCAGGTCAGGGACCAAATAGTAGCCCCCCCCCCCCCCCCCAAAGGAAATTATCCAGTCATTCCTAACTGGTCTTTCTGCCTCATAGTTGCCCATCTGTATCAATGGATCCAAAACTTAGCCTCAGGCTCCTTCAGTGTATTCTCATTGCACTGAAGATAAGATTCCAATTCTTTGCCATGGGTCTGGGTCCTGATGAGCCCTCTCATCTCACCCACTTCCCGCTTTCCTTCTGACTTTTTGGCACTGGCTTCTCTCACATTAGGCTGTTCTTTCTACCTGGAACCTTTTCCCTTCAGATCTGATCTCTTCATGGCCATTCTGACATCAACTCAGAAGTGTTCTTAGAAGGGCTGCCCTCTGACACCCAGTCACAAACATCTTTTATGCCTGTCACTTCATGCCATTCCTCTTTCTTTTCCATACAAAACCATTTCTCAGTCTGAACCAATCTTATTTATTTGCATGTGTATCCTCTAATACCTTCTAGAGCTTAAACTCCAAGGAGAAGGGACCTCATCCATCTGCCAGTTGAGGCCCAGAAGGTGACCACGGTTTGCTACAAAAGCAGATACTCCAGAATAATGCACTGATTAACTTAGGTGACCCCTTCCCAGTTTGGAAGCTTGCAGGTGGATGCAGCGGGTGGAAGCCATGTTTCCCGGACAGATTCCTACTGTGAGAGATGAACGAAGAACATGTTTGGTAAATTAACAGCAACAGCTCTGGAGTCTTGAGGCTTCAGGGCAGGTGTGTTTGGAGGGAAAACAGTGTGGTATTGATCTTCCTTTCTGATTTTGTGAAGAACCAGGAAGATGAGATCAGTGATTTCAAGATGAGTCACTGGAAAGAAGTGGTTTCACAGAACACCTTGAAGTTTAAAACAGGGGGAGACAGAGAAGACAAAAACACAGCAAGCTCTCGGGCCCCATAAACCCTTGCAGTAAAGAGAGAGTTTGTAGAGCATGAATGTCTAACCCAGGAGTTCTCAACCTGCGGGTTGTGACCCCTCCACAGGGGTCACCTAGGATTATCAGAAAACACATATATTTATATTACAATTCATAACAGCAGCAAAATTACAGTTATGAAGTAGAAATGAAAATAATTTTGTGGTTGGGAGTAACCACGACATGAGGAATTAAATTAGAGGGTTGCAACATTAGGAAGATTGAGAACCTCCAGTCTAACCCAACACAGCCCAGGGCATCCAAGGAATGAATGCTACCAGTTACTTTGTAGATGACTGTCTTCTCATTGATATGTGATGGTTAAATTTTTATTGCTGAAAGTATTTTTTTTCCCTAACTAAGAGGCACTGGGAAAAAAAACCTCATGAGTCTGAGAGTGAGACAGACCTCGGTTCTGTCCAAGTTTTCCAGATAAAATGAACAGTTCCATAACATTAGTGCGTAACTGTGCTGGGCTGCTGCGCTGTGAGATGAGCCTACTGGGAGCTCCAGGAAGCTCTGGCATGAGGAAGGCAAAACAGACTGTCAAAGTGTCTTTATGTACAACAGGGACATCCAAGATGATAGATCCCATGAGGGTCACTAGAGGAACACACTCTTTAGTGTGACACCGAATACTCACCCTGTCCTAAGCCTGATGTCAACATTGTGACCAGATCACTTCTGTGATATCTTGACATAGCTGGGATGGGTGTGTGTGAAATTGGAGGTCAAGAACCATGGCAGCATCAACAACGCTTTCCTGAAAACACTCTGACAACAGACTGTTCATAGCCATTCCTGGGAGTCAAGTCAAGACTCAGGATGGAACCCAGTGGGTAGAGAGAGGGTCTGCCTGGCACACATGAGGCCCTGAGATCAAATCCCAGTCTCAGCATTTGAGAGGCACAGGTAGCAGGATCAGAAGTTCAAGGTCATTCTTAGTTACACTGTAAGTTCAAGGTCACAGTGGGCTACATAACAGCTTGTCCCAATAAATTTTTTAAAAATGAGTGAATGAATGAATGAATGAATGGATACTAGTAAGTTGGAACTTGGTGTACTTTGTGACTTCAAAGACGTTGAAATGGAAGACACTGCAAGGAACAGTCATATGAGGGCGGTTCTTTCTTAAGGATTGTTTCTGGCCCTCTGAAAAGCCTTCTTCAGTGGAGGAACCTGACAGGCACGTTTTCTGAGTTTCTCTCATGAAGAACTAACTGGATCCAAGAAGCATTCTGATGAGAAGGGTTTTAAGAAGAAGTACACTAGAGAATCTGACTCTGGCTCACAGGGTCTGAGATGGTCAGGGCAAGGGGAAGAGCAATTTTGTTCAGATTAAGCTGCTTCAGCAAAGAGTACAATTTTCCTTAGTGCCGTGAACAGGAACTTTGCCCTCAGGAAGTGCATTTTATGAGACATTGCTGTCCATTTCTTACAAAAAGTAGGAAGGAGAACTGAAGTGTTACCTGTGCCTGGAGAAGCTTCTGGAAGAAAGGGTGAAGCAGCAGTCTGACCTTGACATTTTATTCCTTTTCAGGTTAGGAATGTCTTCATCCTGGGAATGTTTTAAGAACTTGGGGGTACTTTTGACCCATAGACCAATCATGTCTAACTGTGTACAAAGAGAGAAAGCACATATTCATCTCACTGTACTGCTTTTGTATCCAGCAGAAAGAATAGCTCCCAAATATTCTTCCCCCACTTGTAATTTTAATGCTTTAAATTAGCATATATTAATTATATATAACATGGGAAACCATCATGACATTTTTATACATGCATAATGCATTGTGCTCTTATTCACCCCCATTCTCCTTCTGTCCTTCCTCCAGCTCCCAGCTGACATTCAATTTTTCTTATGGGATATGATGTAATCATGCCTTCCCCAGGTGCATTTTTCTTTCTTATATCGTACCTTGGTTTGAAACACCAAAACTAATCCTTTATGGAATATAATAATGGACCTTATTTTTCACTTCACTTATTCATAAATTGTTTATTCCATAGAGTACTGGGCAAGAAGTAGGAACATAACTACGTGACATGGATAAAGACTCAGAGAAGGCACACAGGTTACCCAGTTATGGAGGATGCACCTCAGTCCCTGTCTTCAGGCTTCTATCACCTCTGCCCCCTCTCTGCAGGAATATCACAGGGGACAGAGAGACAGGGTTGTCCAGATCTACTCGCATTTTCCAGTGTTGTCTGATTTTTTTAATGTGAATGCTGTTCTCTAAGCTTTGAAGCCACATTTACTGTTACTATTTAATAATAGTACTGGCAATGAGAAGAAGAAGAAGAATGAGTGAGAGCCAGCTATTGGAAAGGCTGAGGCAGGAGGATTGAAAGTTCAAGGATTGTCTTGGCCACAGAGTGAGTTCCAAGCTATCCTGGGGGTGAGGGAGGGGAAAGCTCTGGGAGTTCGCTGGCATGCTCAAGGCTGTGGGTTTGAACCTCAAGTACTGCTAAGGCTCAGTTGTATACTTAACTCCACTCTCAATGCAGTGAACAGAGATATGAATCCCCAAGACTGTCACACTACTTAGCAGGTGGCAGGCCTCTATGAACGTAGGTGACTGTGGGCCTCTCTACCCTCCTACTGTACGGCCTGCTTGCAAGCTCCTGGGGTCCCTTCACTATGGTTGGCATTGCACACACGCTGGAGCCCCTGCTACATCCTTCGCTCGTGACATTCCCAATCAGCTGCCTCCACTGATGGCCATGCTGTCACTTTTCCATTTTCCTCTATGTTTTATCTTTGTAGACTTTTCCATCTCTTTTCTTCGTGTTTCTTAGAGAATGATGTGTAAGGGACTCCCTGCCATGCAATGAGAGTTTAAAATTTTATGTATTATTACCACTGTCTGTATATGTACATGTGTGTGCACATGCATGTGTGTGATCACTATAGCATATATGGAAATCAAAGGACAACTTCATGGAGTGGGGTCCCTTATTTCACCTTTTTGTGGATTCTAAGGACCAGATTTGGCTTGTCAGGCTTACGGGTCAAGCATTTTACCCTCTGAGCCTTCTCCAGTCTCAAAGGGGTGTTTCTTCTGTTTTTTTGCAGTCAGGGGGTGAGTTTAGAACTCAGTGTTGGTGGCTCCTTTTCATCATGTTGGATTTCTTAGACACAGCTTCTCTACTGTTGATGGGATGTTACTCTATTTTGTTTAAAATTTCTCAGCCAGTTTTGAATCTGGATTTGTTCCAAATTCCAAACAGCTCCAGCAGGCTCCTGTAAGGACAGACAAGGTTTTCCTATATATAAGTTATTGTAATGGTGTTTAATATTCAACATGCATGCTCAGCAGAATGCACAGCCTGAATTAGAGGCTGTGTTTTCCAGGAAGGCTTCGTGCAGTTGTTAGAGACAATATACCGTTTGGATGTTAGTGCTTCAAGAAAGATGCAATTCTGGGCATTACAGATTTTGCAGAATCTTAAAAATAAGATGGCTCAACAGTTAAGAGCACTGACTGCTCTTCTAAAGGACCCAGCTTCAATTCCCAGCACCCACATGGCAGCTCACAACTGTCTGTAACTCCAAGATCTGACATCCTCAAGCACACATCCACGCAGGCAAAACACCAATGCACATAAAATAAAAATAAATAAATTATAAAAAAAAGATGCAAAGAAATAAAGTATCTGAAGCACCACAGGCACGGTAAGAGGAAGCATGAAGGACGAGGAAAGATGACACTAGCTGCAGATTGTTCGAATGTGGCACTAGAAACAATTACCAAAACTGACGTAAGGAAAAGAATTCACTGGTTCATGCTACTAAAGGAACTAGGAGTGTGGTGGGTGCCTTCTGGGTCAGCAGGATGTCAAGGCTCTCTCTGTATCTCTCCACTTTGTTCCTCTTTGTTGAGGTGCCCTGCCCACCACATAGTGTGAGCAGAAAAACTCTTAGGACTTATTCATTGTTTCAGGCCCTTGGCTCCAGGGCAGTCTTTCCATTTTAGTGGCCACTCACCTTTCCCCAGCATTATTCCCTGTAAGCCTCATGAGATTCTGACTGGCTCAGTTGAGGTCATTAGCCTAGCCCTTTGATATGCCATGCTATGCTTGGCCTGGCCCTGGCCACTTGCCCAGTCCTGTGGTAGGTGGTGTGTGTGTGGGGGGGGGGGGCGCGGGGAAGGGATATATAGCACTGTAATTTTCTTTTTTTTTGGTTTTTCTAGACAGGGTTTCTCTGTTTAACAGCTCTGGCTGTCCTGGACTCTCTTTGTAGACCAGGCTGGCCTCGAACTCGCAAAGATCCGCCTGCCTCTGCCTCCCAAGTGCTGGGATTAAAGGCATGCGCCACCACCGCCCGGCTAGCACTGTAATTTTCAATGTCCCTACAAGTAGTTTGTTTTGTGTGTGTGGGTGAAGAGGGGTTGTGGAAGCAGTTACATGAAAATAAAAGAGGAATTTAGCCAGACAAAAGTAACTGAAATACTCTATGGCAATGAAGAAAGGACTTGGACTCATGTTTTCTTCAGTTTGGAAAAAAAATTGATGAAAAGTAGAACAAATGTCCATGAAATTTAAAGGTTAGAATATAGCTAAGATGGGGGTGTACTATTAAAAGTACACGAAAGCACACAGTGGAACTGGTTCAAAGACAGAGAAAGGTGTACCGACAGAAAATGAAATTGCCTTGAATATATGATTTAAATTTCATCTGTTTATTAACTTAGAATGGCCATGGGTGGCTGTCTGGAACAGTGAATCTCCAAAGAAGATTTGCTGTGGGTATAAGCATGTCCCATGAGAAAAGACTCTCTGGAAACTCTGGCCATGACCTCAGCTAGAATCACTCTCTGTGATCTGTTGGAGTCAGCTCCAGGCAGCTGAGCATCATAGGAAATTTCCAGAGAGGATACGAAGTGTCTTCATCTGAGCTGAGGCTTATGTCAACAGCAGGAACTACACAGGCAACACAATACAGGGAAGTGTGCCTGGCATTTGGCTCTCCAAGGTTCAAAGGTTTATGGATTATTCTTTCCGTGGGAAATAAACAGTTGGGAATCAAATGAAGTGAAAGGAAAATTACTCGGTGAGAACAAAGTGTGGCTTCCTCGTGGCTCCTGATGAAAGGAATCTGCAGTCACACTCCCTGAAGAAGATAAAGCAGCGAGGACAGTCAATTCCACCAGCCTGACACTTCTGATTAACAGAAGCGGTTGCTTGGTATTTTGACCTGGCTTTGTGGTAGAATGAAACAATCTAAGTTGATACCCCTATAGAAAGAGAATGCTCTGAATCCTATCCTTGCTAAGACATGACAGTCTGACTTTCTGAGTCTTGATTTCCTCGTTTGGACTAGAGAAACCTGGGCTGAGATTCTAGGCCTTTTGTTTTTAGTCTAGTGACTTCTAAGTAACAATGTTTCCCGCTTAACAGGATAGTTGTGTGAACTGAATGGAGAGTACACTAAAGTGTTGCATATGCAAACTATAGAGAAGGGGGATGGGTTTGTGATCAGGGCTTTTGGGATTCAGGATGACCAGGACAGTGCCCAGTCCTTGGATGGCATACTAGGCATACTAGACAGATTAGTAAACCCCAGCAATGTGCACACTTGATCCTGTGAGCCTCTGATTACCTTATTTTCCACATCAAGGGGGACTTTACAGATGGTTAAGTTAGGACCTCAATGTAGAGTCGCAGTCCTGGTTAGCTCCACCCATCCAACAGAGTAGGATGATGGGACTGAGACCCAAGGCAAGGAGCCTTAACTAAACAGAGGAAGTCAGGTCTTTGTAGTCCTCAACCAAAGTTGCCAATTTTTGTTGTTCTTTAAAAATACTAAATTCTACATGTTCTTGAATGACACTCCAAGGATGGCATCACTGGTGCCAACCAAGTTCAGAAGGCTGAGATCTAAACTGATTTCAGAAAGGGGAGGGTCTTCAGAGGACATAGCTAGTGGCATTTGAATGAACACCTGAAGTTGCAAAAGTGCTTCTGGAAGTGGGCATGGGGAAAGAAGCTGGAGTGAGTTGCAATTTGGGCACAAGCCAAATGAAGGATTTTTCTCTACGGGGGAAGTTTTCAAATTCTTCCTTATAGCTTTTGGAAATTAAACAAATTAGTCTTCTTACTACTTAGTTGTAGGACATACTCTGTGTTTATTTTGACTTCCCCTCCCCCGCTAAGCATTTCATCTCTTCACTGCTGTGAGAAGCATTTCAGTCTGTAGAATGCCATCTGTTTGCCTGTGATGCACGTGTCTTTTGTTGCTGCTGCTTTTAGGGTTTGGTCCCAAAAAGTCATTGCCTAAAACAAGGTTCTGGAATTTTCCCTGGAGCGTTTTTGTAGCATCAGCTCTCCCCTTTCAGTCTTTAATCCCTCTCCAGTTGTGCATCTGGTGCCAGAGGAAGCTCTAATTTCATTCTGCACGTGGATGGACAATTTCTCAGCACAACTTACAGGAGAAATTCCTGGATTTTGTGTTCTGGACAATGACAGTCTCTGCTCTTCCCAAACTCATGTTTATCTCTCTCCTCTGTACACACCTCCTCCATTGTCTGAACCTCTTCTGCCCGTGACTTTCCAGAACTTGAGTTAAATGCCTTCTCCATCTGATCTAAGTTAGGATGTTATTCTCTCTCACCAACTATTTTGGTCCCTTCCTGGATCTTATCACAATTTATAATGATGTGCTTGCTTGCTGTCTTCCCCTCCCATTGGACAAGAGCTTTTCTGAGTACAAATTCTTTCATACAGGGAAACATGACACCTGCTCAAAGTACTCCCAGCTGGAGTTAATTCTAGGGACAATTACACTGGTAGGGGAGGATGCTGCAGGGTGGAGAGGGCTGATTTGGTGCCCCAGAGCTAGTAAGAGTAGAGCCCTTGCCACCCTAATCTGCCGGGAAACGGGGACTCATCCCTGGGAAGGAAGAGAAACAGTCGAGTGGCACCCTGGCAGGCATCCTACTGTATCGGGAACCCAGCCAACCATGCCAACTCCACAAAGACCTCTTCTTCTCCTTTCTCTATTTCTCTAAACCTCTGCAGGAAGCCTAAAACCCAGGATGACCACCGATGTCCTGGAGGAGAAAGAGTGAGTGGGCAGGACGAATAGCAAGTGCCACACCCACCTAATTCTATCCCCCTCACTGAGCTCAGAGCACTGAATTCACTTATTACTCATTTGCATGTAATCACAATTGCAAATAAATGATGATTGAATCAAACGAATTAGTTTCATGTCACTTGTTTTATTATACACCCCTTCTCATTATTTCTGACGAGGTGCTGAGGATGTCCTCCTTCTTGGGGCAGCAGGTGGTGACCAACACAGCTTCTCCATCAGAGATCTATTATGGGCTTGCATTGTTAGGCTGTTGTGATTGGGAGGAGGGCACTTGACAGAATCAAGGCCTAGGAGGAGAGGGACTGGCATTCACTCTATTTCCCTTTTCTGTTCCTGGCAGTGAGGGGGATGGTGTAACCTTGTGCAGCCACTGAAGGGTTCGGCATGGGGGAACAGCACACCCATGGACTGTCCCATGTCAGAAATGAGACAGTCTTTTCTGAGTCCTCATTCTGTCTCTTGAGGACTGTAGTAGAGCCTGCATCCCAACTGGCACTAAGGGAAGGGCCCCATGCATTGTCCCCTCAGGTGAATGTGACAGTCTTAGAAGATGGAATCAAACAGGAGAGTGAGGAGAACAAAACCGTGCTGCTGGGAGATTTACCATGAAGATCATAAAGATAGAGTAGTGTACCCTACATTATAGGAGCAGAGTTATTACATTGGTGGCCTGGCCTCAGCAGTCAGGTAGTAACGGAGGTTATGGGGCAGAAGGGAGGATGCCTAGATAAACTCATTCTGAATAGGAGGGTGTCTTTTGGATATTCATTAAGTATACCCTGAGTCAAAGATATACTGTATCTATACCTTTCTTTTCTTTTTTTTTGCTGCAGTTGTACAGGGAAATTTCTCTTATTTGCATATTCACAATAAACAAGGTTTAGTCCGAAGCCAGACTCCTCAGGCTTTGCTTGGAGGAGAAGACTGATGCTCAGGGGTAAGGGTGAGGCAGAAGCCTGGTCCAGGCAGGCTACCCTGCTTCCCTAGAGTGCTGTATGCTCATTATCTCACATTGCCTGGCTCTCAGCTCCCAGGGCTTAATCAAGACCACAAGGTCCATGGAGACAAATATGTAAATTATAATTTGAATTATTCATCTGCAAAAGAGCTGTCTCTTATCCATATCTGAATTTATGTGACTATCAGTGTGTCTTTGTTTTCCATTTTTGCTGTTACAGAGGCAGACTGACTGTGTTTCTAGGATTTTAGGATGGAATTCATGACGCAGCACACCTTGGATTTATTGCCACATTTGGGAAACAAAAGCCAGGACCACCCTCAGTGTGCTAGGTGGAAGATGCTTGCCAGTGTCATAGATGTAAAGGTGTGACGTGTACACAGCACATTGCTTCCTAAAAGTTACAAAAGAGGGTTGGAGTATGGTGGAGTTGGTGGGGTGCCTGCCCAGCTTGCACAAAACTCAATCAACACTGCATAAATGGGGTGTGGTGGTGCACACCCATGCTCCTAGCATTCAGAAAGTGGAGGTAGGATGATCAAGAGTTCAAAGTCATTCTCAGCTACATAATTACCTCAAGGATAACCTGGCTATGTGAGGCACTTCCTAAAAAAGAAGAAGAAGAAGAAGAAGAAGAAGAAGAAGAAGAAGAAGAAGAA
>CAJQZJ010004767.1:8529124-8548836 GCA_907164525.1 Lophiomys imhausi
AGAAGAAGAAGAAGAAGAAGAAGAAGAAGAAGAAGAAGAAGAAGAAGTGACAATGTCACGAGTAGAAGAACATAGAAAGCATGGCGCATTTCACAAGAAAGGAGAGTTTCAGTGTGCCTTAGTGAAAGATCAATCAAGGTTCTAGGAAGGGGGCTTGAACTATATGGAGAAATTATGTTTAATTTAGAGATAGTAGTATATCACTTAGTAGTACACACAGCTTAGTTTTAATTTCAAATTAACCTAGAGTGCTGTTTTTAAAAACAGGAGCTCATCACTAACCCAATTAACATTTATCTGAGGACCTATTGCATTCCAAATGCTTGGGGACACATGTAACCTCGGGAGTCTCTTCCTACTTGGAGCTGACATTCACAGATGTGTCAACCCAGCTGTCTCAGAGAATGTTTTAGTGACCATACTCGGATCCCCTTCTCAGGAAAACGGACTAACACTGATGATTCCCATTCCCTATCTTTCTGTCCACATGATACTTCAAGATAAATTAAGATAACAGCTCTGTGTTGTGGGGGGGGAGACACACCTTAAATTAAAATATAAGAGCAGATAGGAGGGTGGGAGGGGGAGGAGGAGGGGGGGGCTATGATTGAGATTTAACTTGAAGAAATAAATAACTGTTAAAAAAAAATAGCAGCTGTGGCTGGGTGCCAAGATGTTTGTTTCTTCTTTGTCAGGAATATGGTTATTTGTTTCACTCTCCCTGACCTCTGGCTTTCAGAGCATAATATTATATGATGTATTTTCTGAAACTGACAAATTGTATCTGGTTAGAATTGATATAGTAGTACAAATCTTTAGAAGGAAGCTTCCCTTCCATGCCACCTTAGTTTTAACAACAGCCTTAACTATATAGCACATGCTCAGTAATTAAAGTGCAATCTCACTGTGAAGACATGCACAGAGCAAAGATCCGAAGACTGTGGCTCTTGTTCTCAAATAGCGGAAGGTAAAGGCACAGAGACACACATGAAAAGCATCCAAGGAGCCAGCTTCTACCACACCAGTGCTAAGGGAGGAGCTGATTCTGGTAACCCAGCAGAAACAGATGGTAACCTTCACTGTTGAAGATGCCACATAGACTGGAATCAAGATGGAAGCTTCTTTCCTGCTGGGTAGCATTCATAGTGCCAGAAAGTGCTATTCAGGCTGCTGGAGGAGAAAAGGCATGAACAGCCTTACAGAGCCGTGCCTCCCATGTACTGACCTGCTGGGTAAGATGTGTCCTCTGGTGCAATAGCGGCATGGTAGTTTTAGGGTAACCAATTACTTTCTGATTGGGTTTGAGGACTGATCCATGAGAAGCAATCCATACCAGTGCTATAATCTGGTCAAAGCTTATGACAGGGAAGTCACAAACCCTAGGGGCAGGGAGCTACTGTTGCTGTCATGCTAGATAGATGTAGGGCTAAATTCCTTTCTACATATTTATGGTTCCACATTTGGACCAGCACTGCTCTCCTGAGAAGAGAAGGGTCTCTTCACAATGGGCAACAGTTAACACATAGACCCTGGGTTGGTAAAAGTGCTGAGAATGAGTAACTCGTAACAGAGGACATCTGCATTGTCACCTTCAGGGCCCAGAGATTATAGAATTGAAGAGGTGGGAAGATTGTATGAGCCAGTGGATGCGAAGAATATTGTGAAGTGCTGTCTTGCAAATATAACATGGCCACTGAATCATGAACATATAGAAGTGAGGCTACCTATGCACACTCATAGACACATGTGTGCACACTCACACATATACACATTAAAGTAGAGTTGGTAAAGAGTGGAGAGGAAAAAGAAAGGTTAATGAGGACAAATATGATCACAATACATTGTGCACATGTATAAAATTGTCAAAATAACTGTCAGTGTTCTATTGCTGTGCAGAGGCACCATAACTATGATATAGCTTTTTCTTTTCTTCTTCTTCTTCTTCTTCTTCTTCTTCTTCTTCTTCTTCTTCTTCGTGCAGAGGCACCATAACTATGATATAGCTTTTTCTTTTCTTCTTCTTCTTCTTCTTCTTCTTCTTCCTCCTCCTCCTCCTCCTCCTCCTCCTCCTCCTCCTCCTCATCCTCCTCCTGTTCTTCTTCTTTTTGGTTTTTTAAGACAAGGTTTCTTGTGTAGCCCTGGCTATTGTGGAACTCACTCTGTAGACCAGGCTGGCCTTGAACTCACAGAGATCCACCCGCCTCTGCCTCCCGAATGCTGGGATTAAAGGTGTGCGCCACCATGCCCAGCCATTGAAACTCTTATAAAGGAAAGCATTTAGTTGGGTCTTGCTTACAGTTTCAGAGGTTTAGGCCATTATCAGCATAGTGGGGAGCATGATGGCATGCGTGCAGACAGTGCTGGAGAAGGAGCTGAGAGCTCTACATCTGGATTCACAGGAAGCAGGAAGAGAGAGACTGGGACTGGCTTGGGTTTTGAAACCCCAAAGCCAAGGGAAGTGAAGAGAAGGGAAAGGAGGTGAAGAGAAGGGAAGTGAAGGGAAGGGAAGGGAAGAGAAGGGAAGGGAAAGTGACACATTTCCTCCAACAAGGCCATACCCCCTAATGTCACTACCCAAATGTATGAGCCTATGCAGGCCATTCTCATTCAAACCACTATAATAACTATCTAACTAAATCTGTAAAGCAAGAAGAGAGAAAGGACAGACAGGCTGCCAGTACTGTTCCATTGTGCTGAGGGAAGGGTATGAGTATTGTCTGGCAGCACCGCAGTCCACTGAGCTTCCAGGTTCTGGAGGGTTCTCAGCTATGCACAGAGCGACTGTGCTCTGTGGAGCAGACTCGTGCAGGCTGTCTGGGATGCCAGAGACTGACTCCAGGCTCTTGTCATTTAACTCATCAACACTGTCTCCACAATGTGGAAATTGACAGACATTCCACCCTCACCTTAGCTGTTTGGGCCAAACTCACCTTTATAGCATCAAAGCCAGCATATTTCTGTATGATAAATTCTTTTAGTTTGTATTAATTTATCTCCTCCCAAACTCTTAGTGGACTTTTAGTGGAATTTTAAAATTTCTTAAATACACTATGTCTTTCCCTTCTGAGGACTGTGCAGTCTGATTAAGGAGAGATTAGAATCCTATGGACATGTAATAGGGTAAAACCTAGAGTCAAATACTAAATGTCCAAAGCTATTAAGAGAAGTCAGCCAAGCTTGTTATTGGAAAGTTTTCGTGAGGCTGGCAAGAAGCAAACACTTTTTCTAGTCTAATGAAGCGAGGCAGTTTAGAAGTCCAATGGGACTCTGTAAAAAGCCAGCCTGGGCAAGGAAGGGTGGGTCTAGTTCAGAAAGGGCTTCTGTGATGGCTTCCAACATCTAAAGGGTGAGAGGTGTTATGCTTCCCTTCTGAGGGAAGTTCTCTTGCTTCTAGTTCTCCGTTTGCTTCTTGAGAGTTCAGGTTCCTATCTCCTTAGGCTGAAACAAAAGGAAGTGAGAGTGAAGTTACCATCTACTGCACACCAGCACCCAGTGCATTAGAGGGATTTTCACTATAGTATGCCATCGTGGCTCTACGAAAGTTTTATATGGTGCTTACCACCATTTCCCATTTACAGGGGAAGAAAGTGAGGCTTACTGGGTTTGACTGGCTTGTCCCAGTACAGAGGCTAGCCACTAACATTTTTATCTCTGACTCCTGAGTTTGGTCTCTGAAAGCCCAGCTGGGTGGTCCACACCTGTAACTCTAACATCTGATGAGCAGAGGCAGAAGGGTCATGAATTCAGGATCGTACTCAGCTACATGGTGAGTTTGAGGCTAGCCTGGGCTATTTAAAAGCCTACCTCAACAGAATGACAGACAGACAGAAGGCAATCTGAGTGGACAAGAGTCTCTCTTGCAGCAGCACATCATACTACTATGACCTGGCCCACATTTTTTAGTCACTACCAACAAAGATTAACTACCATATACATCACAATCATCATTAGAAAACATCATTTAACTCCAGTAAAGCATGCAAGCTAGAACACCTGAAACTGCAATTTAATTATCAATTGCATTTATTAATAAGTATAAACTGTAAGATTAGGCCGGCGGAGCAGATGGCAGCCTGGTGGGATATCGGCTAGCATCCTGGCCCACCTTAACTGGAGGCCTGAGTTGTCCTGAGGAGAAAGCCCTGGACCAAGGGTGGCCTATACCACCTGTAACCTAAACTCTGTTAACTAATATCCTCATTGATAATGATAAATTGTTATATTAGGCCAGTAGAATTGCCGGCAGCTTGGCAGGAAATTCGCCGGAGCTCGGCCGGAGGCAGATGACCCTGGATTGCTTGGACTGGTGTTCTATAAGCCGCGTGGTCTTTTCCCCAATAATTAAATACACTAAGACCTTTTAATGTTGCAATGCCTAGCCCTTAGCTGGGCAGACTCTCAATTAGCTAACCTAAGTTAACCCTTAACCTGGACCACCTAGTCCCAAACTACTATGTGACTGTTATTACCTTCCAGCATTCTCAAACATGTCTATCTGCTTCCATGTCTCCTGGCAGAAAGAGCGATCCCTTTGTGTAAAACACAGGGTTCCTGTTTCTGTCTCAGGAAGTCCCACCTTCCTATACTCTTTCTTCCCAGCTAACTGTCCATCAATGACTTTTTTTTAATAATTTATTTTTTATTTCTTCAAGTTACATCTCAATCACAATCCCCTCCCTACTCCCCCCTCCAGTCCCACCCTTCCACCCTCCTCCCCCTCAATCCCCCCATCCTCTTCCCTTCTTTTTTTTTTTTTTTTTAGTTTAAGGTATTTCTTTTTCCCCCCAACAGCTCTCCCTTTCAGCCCAAAAAAATGGTTCTTTTTCTTATAACTATAAATACAATACAAAACAACAGAAATAAATAGGCCACAATTATAAGAGTTATATGGCTTAGCATACATTCCCAATGTCCAGTCCATATGTATTTGGCACCTGACTTTAACATTCTACTATCTAACCATCTCCATGTGTTTAAAGTTCTATATCTAACTCAGCTTTCATACTAACTTGCCTCATAATTTTAAAAATATCTTCTTAGATACAGAACACCCTCTTGATTCCTACACAACTCAAAATTTAACTATGAGACTCTAGCTATCTATTCTTCAACCACCTCAGAGACCTGAGAGGGATAAATATATCTGATTATATAGGAAGTGCAAGGCCTGCAGCTTCCAAAACTAAAAAATGACATACCAGTGGCTGCCTGGACAGTTCCCATTTTCTCTCCATACATTACAGCATCAATCTTCAGCCATTTGGCTCCATTTCTCTGACAGACATTGATTGTAGAGCAGGAATTATGAAGGACTTACCTACCCTGTCTTGGCAGAGCTAGGCTGTCGACTTATCTGCTTCCAAGTTTTGTCCTTTTTGGACAGAAGTCTGTCTACAGTTGAAGCAAGGGGTTTTTCTTGCCAAGAGAACAGCTTACCACCAATTCAATCATCTCCCACTGGAGATTCTTCGATGCTCATCTTCTACTTGGAGTAGAATAGGGGGTGCTGTCAGGAGCTGACATGTCTCGATATCAAAAAATCTTAAGTTAAGAAAACATCTTTGAATGCCATATTCTGCAGATCTCTTGAGGTTTTTGAAGATGCCCTATCTATCTCTTATATTTAGATAAGCAAATATTGCTTGTCTCTTAGCAACTTGATTTCTGAGTAGCTTAGAAAATAACTGTGATAGACTGTCATAGTAACTAACAAAATGACACGTTTTCATGACTATTAGTTTCCGTTTCCTAATTATCCTAAACAGTTTATGTCAGTTGGTAGTGAGAGGTCAAAACTTGACATTTCATTTTTAAGTATTACTACGAACAATACCTTTAAGAAGCATTACCCTTAATTTTGTATCAATATACAAAGATCAATACCAATGTGGCCAAATATAATCTTAATTTTGTATCAATATACAAAGATCAATACCGATGTAGCCCAATACAATCTTAATTTTACATTAATATACAAGGGTCAATACCATTGTGGCCAAATATAATCTTAATTTTGTATCAATATACAAAGATCAGTACCAATGTAGCCCTATACAATCTTAACTTTGCATTAATATACAATGATCAATACCAATTTAGCCAAATATAATATTAATTTTGTATCAGTATACAAAGGTATAAGGCTATATTCAATAATCTGTCCTTTTTTCTTGATCTTTCCTATACTATGTCTATGTCCCATTTTTCTCAAGTCTGTTCACTCCTATATAGGAGAGAAAGGAGGATACAGAAAAGCAAAAGAGAGAAGTCCCTGGGTCTAACCTCCAAAACCCATTTAACAAGACCATTTAACAGCTTGTAGTCTTTTCCCCTAAATAACAAAAATTTCTATTATCTATCAAATAACCAAAGTGGGGGGAACACCCTCCCCACATTCTGGGGATAGGACGTTGTTCTCTTAAAATGACTTCCTGTTGATTTGGGACGTAGTAAACCTGTTTGGGGCCCAAATAAGAATGGAAAAAATGGTTAAAAATGTTAATAGAATCATTTGATGTTCAGTCCTTTTGTGCTCAGCTATTTAGATGTCCTAAGAAGTTCATAGACAGAAGCTGATCTTCAGAGCTTTACTGAAGATCTGGCTGGAGTAGTCTGTGGAGCTGAACGATCTTAGCGATTTTGAGTTGTTGTGGTTGTAGACTTTTGAGGAAACTGCTATTGAAGAAGTCTGCAAGGCTGGATCATCTGGGCCACTCGTCTTCTTTGGTGTCTGATCTGTTTTCTGCTGAGTCCATCAATGACTTTTATTAACCAATCAAGAGAATGCCTCAGAAGAGGAGGTAACCAGATCAGCCTATCAGAAACAATGTTATTGGAGCTTCCCCCAACAAACACCGCCTGGTATGTTGCAGGCATGTCATGGACATTGAGCAGATCTGCCTGCTTCTGTCATCCAAGTACTGAGTTGAAAGGTGTGCTCCATTATGTCTGACATCAGGCTTTAGGTTTACTATGATTACGATGATTTAGAGCCAGATAGGAGAGCTGTTCACACAGTATTGAGAATGCACTAAATATCATTAAACTTTCCTTTAATAAGATAAAGTTTATATTATATAAATTTCACCTGAAACAAAGACAGGAGGTAAACAGGCGTTCATTCACCCAGGTTGTTCACTGTTTCAGTGTGATTGTCTTGATATAATTCCATCTGCTTGAAAAATCCTTGCAACATGGAATTTATGGTTCAAAGTCTTACACTGAAATGTCACAGTCCCTGTGATTCTTAGAGAACCTTGAGAGAGCTGGGAGCACAAATCCTTAGTGTATACCTGTTTCCACAGTGCAGCACTCAACATGTCAGCTCTGTTACACCCAGAGGTCTGACATCAGGTCTCTGTTGTAAGTATGTGTATATATCATATGTATCATACATATATGATCTGTATATATATATATGCATATACACATGAGAGACAATATGTTTTCATCTATGGAAAGCTATGTATGTATGTATGTATGTATGTATGTATGTATGTATGTATGTAGACTGCTGGGATAAGGAGAGGAAAAAGAGCCCATCAGAATGACTTGGGTGAAAAAGCAAGTGTAAAGAAGTTTGGAAATCATGCCTCCAGCGATGGGTGACCACCACAGCACAGATGTCCCAAGTGCTTCAAAATCTCTGCTAAGCCCCATTCATTCTGATTTATTTAATCTAGGAGGTTCTTATTTCTATTTAATATCCGAGTGAATTTTCAACATGGCTGCAAAATCCAATAAAGAAGGCTCTGCTGTGCTGTGAAGGAAGAGTCACGATCGCGGAAGGAGATGGTCAGACTCGCAGTCTTCATTCTCTTGCTGAGCCTCCTCATGTGTCTGAGCAGTTATGGGCGTTTTCCTGTGCAAAGTGTTCAGTGACCGACCTAATTGGCCCTCCACAGAAACAACGTCTTCAAATGGTTTTCCTCACTCGGGTCAGATTCCCATTTTTCTCTTTCAGTACAATAAACTTGTTCAGGAAACATTTCCAACAAGCCCCAACATTGATTCTCTGGGGCTTCAGTGCAGTGTACTGCGTTGCCCATGACACCACTGTCTCCATGGCAACCCCCCCCCCAGCTAGGCTACTCGTGGTCAGAAGAAAAATAAACGCAAAGAGATTGCTGTTACGTCTTCATCATTGGGATTTTTGCTTATTGAGAGGGAGCGAGTGTGAGGACTGGACTCTGCTGGGAATAACCACAGAAGCTTGAAGCCACATCCTTAGGGGCCTCTCCTTGTCATCTCCAGTCTGTAGTTTCTTTCTCATTCCCTTCAGAAGTCTGAACTATTCTGAGCTTTCTTGAGTAAGCGTTCTGCGTTCTGCTTATTGAAAAGCAAAGGGACATCACTAAGAATGTGGGAGGGCCCGCATTTAATAAAGCCCCAGGGTTAAGAACGGAAACTGAGTGGCTACCGTGAGCCCCAGCCAGTCAGTCAGATTCTCTGTGCTGCTCAGTAATGGAAGGAGGTGAGCACGCATTCTGTCACCATTAAAGGGTGAATTGTCATGAGACAAGACCTGAACAGTTTTAATTTCCAGAACTTTTTTTTTTTGTCTGACAAGCAGAAATCATAAGTTATCTTTCATACATTTTTGCACACTATATTTTAATTATGGAGGCTACTATCCCATAAACTTCTTCAAGAAAAAGTTCTGCCAAAGAAGAGATCTAAATAAACACGTTCCCTGTTTAGTTCTGCCCCCTCTCCCTCTCCATCAGAGCAGTCAGCTGGAGTGGGTACCTAAAACAATCCATCTCAGGCTCTGCTCTTCAGAGTGCAGAGGAAGAAAACAAATCCTCTTTATCTGGAATTTGTCCAGCAGATATTTGTGGATTGCCTTATATATCGTACTCACCATTGTGAATTCAATAGCAAGACAGATACTGCTCCTTGCATCCCGGTGCCAAGAACATAGCTTCTTGTATTTAAGAAAATGTGCTCCGCTTTGCGGAAGTATGTGGGGTGGGCGGCTGACACAGGGTAGGAGTCGCACACTTGGTGCACCGCATGCTTGACTGAGTCAGTGTGAGCTGTGTGAACACCCAGAGAAACTGACCATTTTAGGCTCAGTCCTCACGGGCAGGCTGGAGTGACTCTGGTAAGAAGGGTGCTCAAGCAGTGCAAAGAAAACATGAAAAGACCAGACAGCGTGACATGGAGCTGCTGGCAAGCCCCAGAGGAATCTACAGAGAATTTTGATCGCACATACTCTGAGCAAATCTTTGCTCCCTTTGACCCAAAGAGTCTAGCTAAGGCAAATGCCTGCAAGACTTAAGCCAGCTCACACAGACCTTAGCCTTAAAGGGACGTATGAGTCACTGTCCTCAGGCATTTGGTGTGGAGATGGCCGGACACAATTGACGGGAAATAAATCACTTGCATGGTTTCAGTGGCCACTTTTAAACACAGGTAGCAAATAGCAACTGAATTTCAAGAACGCAAGTCACAATTTTCAAATTAGGAAATACAAACTTCTTTGTAGGGGAATGTTTTTGTGGGTTCTATAGGGCTTATCCAAACTGTGGTTTAATTGTAGCATTTTATTTTATGTTCATGGTGACTTCAATTATTGCCTACAACTGAGCACTTGAAAGTTTTCTTCACTACACTTCCTATTATTGATATCAAAGTTTACATATTTTATGCTGTGCATCCATGGAAATAGCTTTGTAATTGTGATTGTTTTGAATTCTTTTTATACTTTAACCTCACTATTTTACAGAATTACAATATTCTGTAGTCATCTGCTTATTTACTTTTATATTTTAAACTGATTGAATTCTGATCTCTGGTAGACCTTTATTTCAACTTGAAGACATGCCTTTAGTGCCTTCTTTGAGGTAGGTCTAGTTAGTTTATTTGTTTGGAAAAGTCTGTATGGCACATTTGTTTCTGAAGGACAGTTTTATTTAGTACAGCATTACTGTTTGGTAACTTTCTTCTTTCAGCAATGTGAACATATTAACATAGTCCTTCCAGACTGTAAAGTTTGTTTGTTTGTTTGTTTGTTTTTTCCTGAGAAATCTCCTCATAGTTTCATAGACGTTTCTTTGGGTGGGAAAAGCTACTTTTCTTCCGAATTCTTTCAAAATCCTTTCTTTTTGTTTTTAAACATTTATTTATTACTTCATTATGTCTCCATTGCCACCCCTCCCTCTACCCCCTCTCCCACCCATCCCATCCCTCTGGTGTGGGCTGTCTCTGTGTATCAGCCCCCCTCGGTTCGTTAGTCCCATGAGGTCTAAGAGCTTCCTCTTGCACAGGAGGCATACATGTCAGAGTCCTTTCTTTACTTTTGTCTTTTGACAGTTGGACTATAGTGTTTCAGTGTGGACTCTTGCAATTTGTGTTTGGGGTTTGTTGGGCATCTTGGATCTGGGATGGGAGGAGTTTGTTTCCTAGCTATTCCTCTATCTTTTCTTGTTTGGAGAAACCACTAAAATACCTATCACCATTAAACGATGTCTCTGAAGTCCCTATACTTTATTGAAATTTTCATTCCTTTCTATTTTTGTTTCTCTAATTGAGTTCTTTTAGATGACTTATCTTTAATGATTCTTCTGTTCCAAGTCATCTGCTGTCGAAGGCTCACAAAATTTTCAGTTTAGTGTTTGTATTTTTCAGCTCTGACACTCTGGCTGTCCTGGACTTGCTTTGTAGACCAGTCTGACCTTGAATTCACAGAGATCCTCCTGCCCCTGCCTCCTGAATGCCTAGATGCAGAGGCATCCCAGATGTCTCCCTACTCCTGAGTAATACTTAAAGTGAAGTGATCACATAGTGGAATATTTTCAGTCCTTGAAGAGAAGGAAACCTCATATGGATGGACAATGAAGACATCATCTTGGTAAAAGACACAGCCACTGAGCAGCAGCAGGGGCCACACAATGGGCTACATAGAAGTACCTCAAGTTGGCAGTCAAAGAAGCACAAAGTGATTTCAATGGTTGTGCCACACCCATGCATCCTAGAGGCAGACGAACCTAGAGCCTGCCATAGGCAACGCTGTTTGCTGTGCATGTACAAACTGCTAAGTGGACAGACCTCATGATGAAGTGCTCTTACAATTTTAATAAAGGACACTTGTCCCAACGTTTCGTTTCCATGACTAAGGAACTTCTGGAACAATGTTGCTAGTTCATTGAGGGCTTGAGAAACAGGGCTTCCATTGTGGCAATAAGAGTGCTGAATAAGATTTAACAAGTCACATGCTCATATCTGGAAGGTTTCCAGTTTTTTGTCAACATTATATTTCCAGAGGGACTTACAGCTCTCTGATGTGCATTCTAGAAAATAGCCTACTATAAGTTTACAATTTGAAATAGATATTTCTTGTCCTATTTTCAAGTTCTGGATATGTATTTTTCTTTTATTGAAAACAGATTCTTTTCTCATACAATATATCCTTATTATACTATACCCTCCCTCTACTCTTCCCAGTTCCTCCCCACCTCCTCTTTTGATCCACTCTCTGTCTCTCTTTTTTCTGCCTCTTCTTCCATGGGGTTCCCTGGGCTCTGAGGGGAGGGAATTGATGGAGATCTCCAATTGGGACTCTTCCTCTCTGCATAATGTCTGACTGGGGTCCCTGCATCTGTTCCCATCTGCTGCAGGAGGAAGCCTCTCTGCTGATGACTGGATAAGGCACTGATCTGTGAGTACAGCAGAATATCAGTGATATCATTTTATTGATTTTTTTTAGAACACATGTGCTTGTTACCTTATGTCTCTGGGTTGTCTAGTCTCTAGTTCTTGGTTACCCAAGCAGTGCCGGATGTGGGTTCCTTCCCCTGGAGTGGGCCTAGTGTTAAATCACACATTGGTTGGCTGCTCCCACAATTTCTACACCACTATTGCCCTAGCATATATTGTAGGCAGGACAGATTGTAGGTCAAAGGTTTTGTGACTGAATTAGTGTTTAGGTTTCTCTTTGGTCCTGCAAAGTACCTTTCAGCATCAATAGTCACCAGCTTGACTTCTCCACACTCAATGAGTTGTGTTGGAGTTGTCCTCAGCAATAAGGCCCCATTGTCAGCTTGTGGAGAACAACTTTTTTTGTTGTTGTTGTTGTCTTAGCATACAGTCTGGGCAGTTTGGGGATTTCTATGGGATGGACCCCTTTGGCAAAAAACTCAATTGAATGTAACCCAGTCCCACCACTGGAAGCCTCAACTGGCTGCAAGAGATAGCCAGCTGAGACTCCATATTCCCATTACTAGGAGTCCTCATTAGGATCACCCTCATAGATTCCAGGAAGTTTCCACTGCACTAGGCTTCCACACCACCTCCAAAGTGCTCCCCCAATTCCAGCGATCTCTCCCCACACTTTATTCCTCCACCCCATCTCCAACAACACCTGATTTCCCCACACCCATGCCCCCTCGCCTCTCAGTCCATCCATAAAATCTAATCTATTCCCCCCTACCCCAAGGGAGATCACTGCATACCCCAAGACTTTTTTCTTTTTCCCTAACCTCTCTGGGTCTACAGATTGTAACTTGGTTGTCATTTCCTTAACAGCTAATATCTGTTACAAGTGAATACATACCATATTTATCCTTCTGTGTCTAGGTTACCTCACTCAGGATGATACTTTGTAAATTCATCCATTTGCCTGCAAATTTCATGAATTTTAATGTTTATTTATTACTTCAAGTTACATCTCCATCACAGTGTCCTCTTGCCCCCCTCTCAGTTCCACCCTCCCACCTTCTACTCTCTCTCCCACCCATCCCACTCCTCTGATGTGGAGTGTCCATACATATCAGTCCCTCTCAGTTCAACAGTCATAAGAGGGCTAAGAGCTTCCTCTTGCACTGGAGGCCTACATGGTAGCACCCCTAGGATAAATTGTCCCATTAATAAGTAACAGAGTTTATGTTCCTGATTCTTTTGGTATGTTGGTTGTAGGATAGTTATCCTATACGATATGGCTAAAATCCAATTATAAGTGAGTAGATGCCACGTGTATCTTTCTGAGTCTGGGTTAGCTCACTCAGGATGAGCTTTTCTAGCTCCATCCATTTGGCTGCAAATTGCAAGTTTTCCTTGATTGTGAGAGCTGAGTAGTATTCCATTGTGTAAATGTACCACAATTTTTTTTATCCATTCATCAGTTGAGGGACATCTGGGTTGTTTCCAGTTTCTAGCTATTACAAATAAGGCTGCTATGAACATAGATGAGGATATGTCCTTGTGGATTTGAGATTTTGATCTCAGACATTCTGACAGGTCAGGAATCTCAGAGTCATCTTGAGTTTGCATTTCTCTGATGATTAAGGGTATTGAGCATTTCTTCAAATGTCTCACTGCCATTAGAGATTCCTCCTTTGTGAAATTTCAGTTTAGCTCTGTTTCCCATTTTTTGACTGGATTATTTGGTTTCTTGGTGTTTAATTTCTTGAGTTCTTTATAAATTATGGATATTAGCCCTCTGTTGGAAGTGGGGTTGGTAAAGATCTTTTCCCAATCTGTAGGTTGACATTTTGTTCTAATGACAGTGTATTTTGTCTTACAGAAGCTTTTCAGTTTCATGAGGTCTCATTTATTGATTGTTGGTCTTAGGGCCTGAGCTATTGGTGTTCTGTTTAGGAAGTTGTCACCTGTACCAATGAGTTCGAGGCTTTTCCCTACTTTCTCTTCTATTAGATTTAGAATGTCGGGCTTTATGCTAAGGTCTTTGATCCACTTGGACTTAAGTTTTGTACAAGGTGATAAGTAAGGGTCTAATTTCATTCTTTTACATGTCAACATCCAGTTAGACCAGCACCATTTGTTGAAGATGCTGTTCTTTTTCCATTCTATGGTTTTGCCTTCTTTGTAAAAAATTAAGTGACCATAAGTGTGTGGGTTCATTTTTGGGTCTTCAATTCAATTTCATTGATCAACTGGTCTGTTTCTATAACAGTACCATGCAGTTTTTATTACTATTGCTCTGTAGTATAGCTTGAAATCTGAGATGGTGATACTTCCAGATTTTTTTTTTATTGTACAGGATTTATTTAGCTATTCTGAATTTTTTGTTATTCCATATGAGGTTGAGAATTGTTTTGTCCATTTCTAAAGGAATCGTGTTGGTATTTTGATAGGAATTGTATTGAATCTGTGTATTGCTTTTTGGCAGGATGGCATTTTTATTATATTGACCCTACCTATCCATGAACATTGGAGATCTTTCCATCTTCTGTTGTCCTCTTCAATTTCTATCTTCAAGGACTTGAAGTTTTTGTCAAACAGGTCTTTCACTGGTTTGGTTAGAGTTACCCCCAGGTATTTTATATTGTTTGTGGCTATTGTGAAAGGTGTTGTTTCCCTAATTTCTTTCTCAGCCCACTTATCTTTTGTATAAAGAAGGGCTTCTTTTTTTTTTTTGAGTTAATTTTGTATCCAGCCACCTTGCTGGAGGTGTTTACCAGTTGTAGGAGTTCTCTGGTGGAATTTTTGGGGTTGCTTATGTATACTATCATATCCTCTGCAAATAGGGATAATTTGACTTCTTTGTTTCCAATTTGTATCCCCTGATCTCCTTTAGTTGCCTTATTGCTCTAGCAAGAACTTCAAGTACTATGTTAAAGAGATATGGGAAGAGCCTTGCCTTGTCCCTGAGTTTAGAGGAAATGCTTTAAGTTTCTCTCCATTTGATTTGATGTTGGCTACTGGCTTGCTGTATATTGCCTTTATTATTTCTAGGTATGGTCCTTGTATGCCCATTCTCTCCAGGACTTTTAGCATGAAGGGGTGTTGGATTGTGGTCAAATGCTTTTGCAGCATCTAGTGAGATGATCATGTGTTTTTTTTTCTTTCATCTTGTTGATGTGGTGAGTTACATTGATAGATTTTTGTATGTTGAATCATCCTTGCATCCCTGGGATGAAGCCTACTTGAACATGGTGTATGATACTTTTGATGTGTTCTTGAATTCAGTTTGCCAGCATTTTATTTAGTGTTTTTGTGTCTATTTTCATGAGGGAAATTATTCTGAAGTTCTCTTTCTTTGTTGGGTCTTTCTGTGGTTTAGGAATCAGGGGGACTGTAGCCTCATAGAATGAGTTAGGCAGTGTTCCTTCTGCTTCTACTTTGTGGAAGAGTTTGAAGAGTATTGGTGTTAGCTCTTCTTTGAAGGTCTGGTAGAATTCTGTGCTGAAGCCATCTGGCCCTGGGCTTTTATTTGGTTGGGAGACTTTTAATGATTATTTCTATTTCCTTAGGGGTTATAGGACTGTTTAATCTGTTAACCTGGTCTTGATTTAACATTGGTAGTTGGAATCTATCAAGAAAGTTGTTCATTGCATTTTGGTTTTCAAATTTGGTGGAGTATAGATTTTTAAAGTAGGACCTAAAGATTCTCTGGAATTCCTCAATGTCTGTTTTTATTTCTCCATTTTCATTTCTGATTTTGTTGATTTGGGTTTTTCCCCCTCTGCCTTTTAGTTAATTTGGCTAAGGGTTTGTGTATTTTGTTGATTTTCTCAACGATCCAACTCTTGGTTTCATTGATTCTTTGTATAGTTCTTTTTGTTTCTAAGTTGTTGATTTCAGCCCTAAATTTGATGATTTCCTGCCTTCTGCTCCTCTTGGGAGTGTTTGTTTCTTTTTCTTTTTTTCCTAGCTCTTCCAATTCTGCTGTTAATTCACTAATATGAGCTGTCACAATTTTCTTTTTGAAGGCACTTAGTGCTATGAACTTTCCTCGTAGCACAGCTTTCATTGTATCCCATAGGTTTGGGTATGTTGTGTCTTCATTTTCGTTGGATTTTAAGAAGTCTTTGATTTCCTTCTTTATTTCTTCCCTGACCCAGTGGTCATTCAGTAGAGAGTTATTCAGTTTCCACGCGTGTGTAGGTTTTCTGTTATTTCTATTGTTGCTGAAGTCCAGCTTATTCCATGGTGGTCTGATAAGATACAAGGGGTTATTTCAATTTTCTTGTATCTGTTGAGGCTTGCTTTGTGTCCAACTATATGGTCAATTTTGGAGGAGGCCCCATGTGGTATTGAAAAGAAGGTGTATTCTTTTGTGTTTGGATGAAACGTTCTGTAGATATCTGTTAGGTCCATTTGGTTCATGAGCTCTGCTAGACTCATTATTTCTCTGTTTGGTTTCTGTCTCGATGACCTGTCCATTTGTGTGAGTGGCGTGTTGAAGTCTCCCCCTACTAATGTGTGGGGCTCTATGTGTGGTTTAAGCTTTAAAAGAGTTTCATTTACAAATGTGGGTGCCCTTGTATTTGGGGCATAGATGTTCAGTATTGAGATGTCATCTTGGTGAATTTTTCCTTTAACGAGTATGTAGTGCCCTTCCCTATCTTTTTTGATTAACTTCAGTTGAAAGTCTATTTTATTTGATATTAAGATGGTTACTCCAGCTTGCTTCCTGGGCCCATTTGCTTGGAAAACCATTTCCCAGCCCTTTACTCTGAGGTATCATTTATCTTTGTTAGTGAGATGCGTTTCTTGCATGAAGCAAAATGACGGGTCTTGTTTATGGATCCATTCTGTAAGTCTGTGTCCTTTTATTGGGGAGTTGAGTCCATTGATACTGATAGATATTAATGACCAAAGGTTGTTATTTCCTATTATTATGATGTAGGTGGTGGTTGTGTGTTTCTTTTGATTTAGCTGCAGTGGAGTTTTTTGCTTCCTCTGTTTTCTTGGGTGTAGTTATCTTCTCTTGGTTGGAATTTTCCTTCTAGGATCTTCTGTAGGGCTGGATTTGTGGGTAGATACTGTTTAATTTGGTTTTGTCATGGGATATCTTGTTTTCTCCATTTATGTTGATAGAGAATATTGCTGGTTATAGTAGTCTGGCAGGGCACTTACGTTCTCTTAGGGCTTGTAAGATGTCTGCCCAGGCCCTTCTTTCTGGCTTTTAAAGTTTCTGAGAAGTCAGGTGTAATTCTGATGGGTCTGACATTATATGTTACTTGACCTTTTTCTCTTACAGCTTTTAATATTCTTTCTTTGTTCTTTACATCTGGAGTTTCAATTATTATGTGGTGACAGGAATTTCTTTTCTGGTCTAATCTGCTTGGAATTCTGTATGCCTCTTGGAATTTTACCAGCATCTCTTTCTTTGGTTTGGGTAGTTTTCTTCTGTGATTTTGTTGAAGATGTTTCCTGGACCTTGGAGTTGGGAGTCTTCTCTTTCTTCTTTGCCTATAATTCTTAGGTTCCTTCGTTTTACTGAGTCCTTGATTTCTTGGATGCTGTGGGTGAGAACTCTTTTAGATTTCTCATTTTTTGGTTGTTGTATTGATTTATTGAATTGAATCTTCCACACCTGAGATTCTGTCTTCCATCTCTTATATCCTATCTTTGATACTCATGTCTGTAGTTCTTGTTCTCTTCCCTTGATTTTCTACCTCCAGGATTGTCTCTTCTTGTGTTTTCTTTATTGCTTCCACTTCCAATTTCAAGGCTTGAACAATTTTATTTGTTTCAGAGGTTTCTTGCTCCAATTTGCTTGTCTTTGTCTGGAAATCTTTCAAATATTTAAAATCTTTCATTGCCTTGTCTCTTTTCTGTTCATGTTGGGCTGCATTGGCTTGGAGATCTCTAATGGTATTCTCCATTGCTTTCATTTGTAAAACTGAGGATTCTTTGAATTCTTTCAGGGATTTAATTTCTTCTTGTAAGGACTCCCTCATTTTTTCTAAGTATAGATTTTTCATCCTTTTCATGTGTTTCAGCTGTGGTGGGATGTTCAGTGTTTGCAGTGTTAACGTTGCTGAATTTTGTTGGAGTCCTATTTCCCTGATTTTTGTCAGTTTTGTTCTTTTGCTGACCTTTAGCCATCTGGTTGCCCTAAGCTGATTGTTCCTGATGTCTTCTGGACCTGGTACCAAGGAGGGAGCTTTGGTGTAGAGTCCATATAATCTTGGTGGTCTGTAGCTAACACAAGCTAGGTGGGGTCTTGAGATGGGGGCTGGGTCTCGGTGGGCCCCCCGAAGTTCACCCCTTCCTGTTGTGTCCCAGTTGGGGACTCAGGTCAGGGATTGGGTGGGATTAGTTATTCAAGCTTGCAGGGTCTTCAGTTCTAGCAGGTCTTCCTAGTTATTTCTGTGGGGCCCAGAGGACTATGGATTGCAATCTAGAGCCTCTGATCTCCTGTCACTCGTGTGTCTGATCTGAGGGTCAGGTCTGTGGTCATGGTCCCCCCAGGCAGCTTCCTCTAGGTGGTCCCTAGGGCACTTCTGTGCCTCTTGGCCCTAAGCAATAAGCCTTTGTAGTCTGTATCACTCAGGCAGTGCACAAAGGCCAAGAACTCACTCCTCCCATGCAGGAGCTGTAGATGCTGAAGACAGGGTATCCCTCTGAGAAGGGGCAAGGTGCACTGGCTCCAATATGAACACCACAACCTGTCCACTGGGCTTGGATTCAGTGGAGTTCTGCTGCCATATAACTTAACCACCCGGTTTTCAGCCCACTCTGATCTTACCATTTCAGTGGCACTGCCAGTCCTCTTTAGGGTGTTGGAGTGACCATGTGAATTCTGGGTGCTCAGGAAGCCAGGAGGTACCTCTATCTGGCAGTTGGGGCTGCCTGCCAAGGCTCTGCAGTGATCAGATCTGTGGGACACTGTACTTGTGCAGAAAGAGCAGCCCTCTACCATGTCTGGGCACAATGTTCTTCCATGTGATTGCATACCCAGTAGAGGGACCTGTATGCCCAACCCCTTTCTGGGTAAGCCTGGATATGCTTGCGCCTCCCAGATTGCTGCTCAGCTGGAGATAAATCTTGATGATCTTGCAGTTCTCCTGCATGGAATGCCGGCATGATCGGAGGCTGGTGGAGTACCCCTGTTTGTGGTTTGGGGCTACTCATTGGGTATTTGAGTGGCTCATACTGGCCTCTGCTTTTCGCTGGGCTCTGTGCTGGCATCTGCTCCACGCTGCTGGTCTCTGCTCTGTGTCCCAGGTCTCTGCTCCACAGCTGGAAGTTCTGTTTCCCTGAGTGTCTGGGAGTCCTGCCCAGGGATCCCCACTAGTCCCTAGATTCACCGAGTAAAACCCCGTGGGTTCAGGCTTCCTGGTTGTTGCTCAGCTTGTTTATATTTCTGCGATGTTGTAGCTATTTTCCCTGTGCTCAAAATGTGTCCATGCCATCTGCCGCCATTTTGGATTCCTCATGAATCATATTTTTAACAGCTGAGTAATACTCCATTGTATAAATGCAACACATTTCCTTTTCTTCTGTTGAGAGATGTCTAGGTTGTTTACAGTTTCTGGCTGTTATGAGTAAAACCAGAATGAATGTGTTTGGACAAGTGTTCTTGTGGTAAGATGGAGCCATCCTTTGAGTTATCCCCAAGAATGGTGTAGCTGGGTTTTGATGTAGATTGATTCCCAACTTTATGAGGATTGCTACACTGATTTCCATCGTGGTTGTACAAGTTTGCACTCCCATCAACAATGGAGGAATATTCCCCTTAGTCCATGTCCTCACCAGAATGAGTTGTCACATTGTGTTATTGACCTTAGCCATTTTAATAGGTGTGAGATGGAATCTCAAAGTAGTTTTGATTTGTATTTCCCTGATGGCTAAGGATGCTGAACATTTCTTTGTTTCTCAGACATTTGTTATTGCTCTACTGAGAATTCTCTGTTTAGATATGTTCTCCATTTTTAATTGGATTATTTGTTTTTTGATTTCTAGTTTCCAGTGTGTGTGTGTGTGTGTGTGTGTGTGTGTGTGTGTGTGTGTGTGTG
>CAJQZJ010004767.1:8560914-8607589 GCA_907164525.1 Lophiomys imhausi
GGGGAGAGAGAGAGAGAGAGAGAGAGAGAGAGAGAGAGAGAGAGAGAAGCTACATGTGCATACATATCCCTGTTAGGTCCCAGAGCCCCTGGCAGCCACCCTTTTCTCTTTAGGTAATCAAACCATGCCACCCCCTCACACCAATGTGAAGTTTAGAAAACACACATCCTAAGTCTCCAATGAGAAAGCAAACCCTCAGCTGCAAGATAAAATTATGATCCTACCCAGTACCTGGCTCTATGCTAATCAGGAGTTGAGTTGACTAGCCCAGACTAAATGGTGTAGAACTTCTTGCCACCCCCTGAAAGGAAGGCAGAAAATTCCCTTAGTTGGGGGGATTTCTCTGAAGGTTGCTCTCTGTGTCTCCCTTAGGTCTCTCTATCATGTTGTATGTGAAGCCTGTTTCTCTTTACTCTTTTACTTTAATCTGTCCTTTAATATTCTCATAAAATTTGGAATGTTCTCTCACCTTAACACCTCTGCAGTTTTGAAGAGAACCAATCCCTCCTCTGTCTTCAAGGCCCCACCATAATTGTCTCTGATATGATACTCTCTTCCACCAATTGCTCTTCTGCTCTAGAATTCTATCTTGCCTTTCACCCTCATGGTTTGCCTCCCCTTACCACTCACCCCCCGTGGTTACACAGCTCTCTCCTCTTAAACTCCATTCTGAAGTGATCTATCTTAGTTTCATCTGTATCCAGCCTACCACTTTCCTCCATTTTTTTTGGTTGTTATTATAACAATCCTCTCTTTTCAGTCTATTTAACTCAGAAAGGAAAGAAAAGAAACTACCCAAGTTAATACTCCCCCAGGGCAGCTGAGGGGCTGTGTGTTGAACCAGTAGCTTGTACCACAGTTGCCATTATGACCCTTGCAGGCCCCAAGAAAGTGCAGGGATGAACTCACTGCATTGAACAACATGCCCAGTGTCTTGAGAACAAAGAGACTTTTCTTTGGTGTTAGTTACAAGCATCTTTTCTTTCTGCTTATTCATGGCTCTGAGAAGCAAAAGCTAAACACTGTGGAAGCTCAAGAAAAGCTCGTGATACAGTCACAAGCTGCTCTAGCTGCCAGCGTGAGAAAAATCTCTACATGTCTGCTTCCCTGTGTGGAGGACAAAGCCATTCTGTTGACAGATCTATTTGTTAAACCTACAGTTTTCATTTCAGATGCTTTTTCCAATAGAAGTCATCTATCTATCTACCATATATCAATCTTATCATCTACCACCTATTATTTATTGTTGATCATAATCTACATTCCATCTGCCCTCTATCAACTTACTTATTATTATTTACCATCTGCATCAGTGGTTCTCAACCTTAATATTGCAACCCTTTGATACAGTTCTTCATGTGGTGACCCCCCAACTATAAAATTGTTTTCATTGTTACTTCATATCTGTAATTTTGCTACTGCTATGAATTACAATGTAAATGCCCGATACACAGGATATATAAAATATGATCCCGTGAAAGAGTTATTTGTCCCCCCAAATGGATTGTCACCCATAGGTTAGGAACCTCGATCTATATTTTATCATCTATCAATCATCTATATCTATATCATCTATCAATATATAATCTATCATCTGTCATTTATCATCTATCTATCTATCATCTATCTATCTATCTATCTATCTATCTATCTATCTATCATCTATGTCTCCAGTTTGTTCTATACATCAAGTCACATATCTGATACTAATGTCACAATGCCAGTCTTCAAGAACTTAGTGTTAGTGTGAATCTCAAATAATGACTAAGTTCCTAATTACAATGTATGGGATACATTGAGGAAAATGCAATTCATACCGGGACTAACAAGGGCAATGAACCCAGGCATGGTCAGGAAGCTGCATAGGGAAGCTATTCTTACAAAGCTGGTGTTAGTATATAATCCTGGTGATAAATGAGTTTCCTCCCCACAAGTTAGGCAAAGAATATAACAGAGGAATTAGGGCAGAGAGAATATCTAGTTGCAGACAGTATATCATTTTCTATGATACTTTTACCAGGGAAATCATTTTCAGAACATATCACCAAAGACTATAACAGAGACATTAATCTAAAGCCCTCATGTCCAACTTCCCTTGTACATCTCCTTTCTTAGACCCCTAATCAGATATATCTCCATCAAACCTGGCTTGTTTCTCTTCTCAGTTGGTGTCTAGCCCTTCCAATATTTTTAGATGTCCAAATAGCATTGAGCACAACACACAGAGATGGTGCTTAGTGTGCCTCTGTCTTTACTCCCTTTAACTCAGGGGCAACTAGCAAATTATGCTGACCTCAGGGTGCAGAATTTTAAAAGAAGGAAGTTTCCATGAGAGTTGAGTGACTTTCCCAAGTCCTCACAGCTCCAGAGACAGACTTGGTTAGGGCTCTTCCTCTAATACTCATCCCAGCTCATTAGAGCTTTTCCCCTAATACCCATCCAGCTAAAGCCCAGACATAGGACTTCAAAGTCGCCAGCAGCAATAACTGAACTGAAGCAGAGAGACTGAGAAGGAACGTTGCATAGGCAAGGTCACAGTTTGTGGACCATATTAAAGAACCTCATATTTCAGTCTAAGTATGTCATCTGTCCAAGATAACTTCCTTAGCTGAATAAAGGCAATTTAATCATAAGAATTTAATTATAACCCTTTTGTGCATAATTAATTCAATGTACGTCTTTTAAGGAATATCCATATGTCTACACAAGGCATTTCCCACAGAGATCTGAGGAAGTTGCAGCTTGATGTCAGGATGTCACAGATGGTATGGGAGATGGACCCATACTATAACATTGGAAATACTGTAACAGTGTTTCAGACACAACTTTAGATCTCTATGTTTCTTTTCTTCCCAGTTATCGCCAGTATAACAGCCATAAATTGGGATGTCATTCAAAGCTTCTTACTTCTAGAGTCTACCACATATTTAACATTCAGCTACTATGACAAAATACAGGAAGAGTCAACTTACAAGGAGGATAGCTTTTCTTTGGTTCTCAGTTTCAACGTTTCAGTCAGTTGCTCTTGGGCCTGTGGTGGGCACATGGCCAATGATCTACTTCCTTCAGTGAGAGCTAACCTCCTAGATATCCCACCATCTTCCAAGAGCACCACCAGGTCAGGGTCAAGCTTTCAACACATGAGCCTCTGGGGGTGGGGATGGCATTCCAGATTTAAAGTGTAAATCTAACTCTTGTCCTTCATTCTCAGTCCCAACCTCTTTTAGAGAGCTCTCACTACTGTAGAGTAACCATCTCAAAACTCAAATGTTAGTAACTCACGTAAATATATGAAGTCTACAGTATAACAGGCATTCTTGCAGGTTCTTATGAAGTACCAGTAAATAAATATCACCTGTCAGATTAAAATCCTCAAGTAGCTGCATATTGCCCACGGGACATAGTATAAACTCACCAGCTTGTAGTGCAAACTTCCCAAGATAATAGTATAAAGGGAACTTGATTATCACTTGTCAGGTTATAAATCAAGCTCTCTGATACTCCTTCAATTCTTCCCTGCCTGAAAGCCTTGACAAATGTAACTCTACAGAGCCCTGGAAAGGCCTGCACAGGTTCCCAGACTCCTCAGAATCCCAGTCCAGATGGCTCAGGTGCTGAGACACCTAAGGCTCTTGCGCAATCTTTTTTTCTCTTGACCCCACAACAAAGGAAGCCTCACCCCACAACAAAGGAAGCCTCCTTCTCCAGCACACCTCAGCCCTCATGCCCAGTCTCCATGTACTCTCCCTGAAACAGCCTCCTTTTAGTCAGCTCTTGTGTATACACAGTTTCTGGTGTTCATTGCCAGCTTGATTCCAGATTCAAGGCCTAGTCTCCAAAGACATTATCTCCAGATGGACATTTCCTCTGGACTGTAGTATACTAATCTTCAGACTGTGGTGAGGGCCACAAGTAAACAAGAATCCAAGAGGGTTCTGGATCCCAGAATTAACTCCCCATTCTATGATGCCAAGTCCATGTGTCAGCACCTGGATCAATTGTGAAGTCAGCTCAGCCTTCAAACCAGCTTCATGAAGGGAGCAGCAAGTGAGCGAGATAGTGTGGGGTTGTGGTACCATCCCATCCCTTGGATGTGACTTATCTTGATTTGTATAGCCTCTTTGCTGTGCAAAGAAGTCTTAAGAACCTGATGGGCATAGCACATGGGACTCACCGGTTATTGTGCTTCTAGGAATCCCATGGGCAATGCCTCAGAATGGTCCCAAAGTCCAGGATTAAAAAGAGCTAATCTTAAAATATGAGTGACTGTGGATCTTTGTTTGTTGAAATTAATTTTATTAATCCTCACACAAGAAGCTAATATGGGGCCAACAAGATAGCTCAGTAGGTAGACATGTTTGCTGCCAAGTCTGATGACCTGAGTTCAGTCCCTGGGATCCACATGGTGGGAGTGGAGAACCAATTTATATAAGCTGTCCTCTGACCTCCACTTGTACTGTAGTATTCCTTGTCCCCCAAATAGTAAATAAAATATTTCTCCTAGATATCTACAATAGTGCCAGTGACCCCTCTTAGCATCACATGGAAGGAAAGAATTCTCTGGCTACTGTTGTACAATTCCTTGACCCACAAACTAATGAAATATAAACCAATGGCTGTTGTATTAAGACACTACATTTTTGGCAATTTGTTGCCCAGAAATACATTGCCAGATACCACTAAAGACTGACCTTAACAATTCCTTTCTCTGTGTGTCTATGGAATGCTGTCCTACCACACTGTGGTGTAATTATTTCCTGAGGATGAGGTGGTGCTCCAATCACGCACAAAGTCTTGCACAGTAGGTACCTCGTTTGTTCCTCATTGTTCCTTCCTAAGAAGTTGTCCTGACTCACAGCACAGCAAAGGCTGGGGTGGATGGGGCTTCCTGTGTACTTACTTTGTCTTGCGTCTGTGTTCTCATCAGGCTAATCCAAGCCTTCAGCTTCCACAGTGTGTTTTTAGCCTGCCCTGTCTGCAGACTTTGATAGGAGGCACAAAATAAGAAACAGGACCAGGCTAGTCAATTCCTCTGGAAATACACATGGGTTTGAAACTAAAGTGGGTAATTACTGTGTAGAAACATGTTTTGAGTTTTGCCTCTCCCAGAACCCTTGAAAACTAGAACATAATGTGTAGCCAAACCCCTAGCACTCCTGGGCTTGTAGATCTCGAAAAATGCCATCCAGATTCATCTGCTTTCATGGAGTGCATTTCTGGTTTCAAGATATATTTTTTTTCCAATTTGAAAAACAACTCCTTGAGACAGTTGCTAGTCTGTGAGTGGTAGCCTGCCTGATACTCCCAGAGCTCCACAGTTACCCCAGAAAGTGCAGGCACTGACCTCCAATCTTCTTGTCTGAAAAAATATATACTTGAAATGTATGATGAGCCTACAAGCTGAGAAACCCTGGGGTAAGTCTGGCTTCTGTCCCAGCTCCCTGTGTGACTCTCAGCAAGGTGCTTAGTCTCCCTGAGTCTATTTCCCCCAAAACAGGGAAGAATAACAGTGTCCCATTCCAAGGTCACTTCAAGTACTGGGTGAATTAATGTACGCCGAACATTCAACCATGTTGTGTATGTTAAAACTCTCAGTGAATGAGTGAGCCCTAATAATCACTGTTATAAACCCCCCTCCTTTGTTCTTTGTGTATGTATTTGCCTGTATGGTATGGTGTACATGTGTATATGCTTGTGTTTGTGCCTGTGTGTGGAGACCAGAAGCCAATGGCAGGCATCTTTCTTAGTTGTTCTCCACATTACCTTCTGAGACATGGTTGCTCACTGAACCTGGTGCTCACCTGATTCTCACACTCTAGAACTACTCACACTCTAGAATTAGCAAGCCCTAGGGGCCTCCTGTGTCTTGCCTCTCCAGTACTAGGATGACAGGTATAAGTCACTATGACTGGCTTTATAAAATCTGAGTGCCAGGGATCAAACTGAGGTTCTCATGCTTGTACAAGAAGCTCTTACCAACTGAGCCATTCCCCTGGCTCCATCTGCTCTCTCAGTAGGTTGGCAGTCTACATGGCATCTCCTGAAGACTGTCCGTCTGACTCTTCAAAAACATTGGACCTCATCAACTGTCACCATTGCCCCAGAAACCCATCACCTTGTTGTGTTAGAGTAAAGCACCAAACTAGAGATTGGCATTGAATGTGAGGAGAGTTACACTAAAGAAGAAAAGAAACATCTCAGTTTTTCTTTAGCTCATGATTTTCCCAAGTTCTCTGTCTAGACCTTGTCAGAGTGTGATGTCTGCAGTCACACCAACCATGCTTTCTGAATTGCAAGGAAGAACCCATGGTCTTACAAATGCAAGAGTTAATTGGGGTGACATGACTCAAAATTTTAAATTGAGGTTGCACTAGAAAAATGTAGGACATATGGTGACCATGCCCAGAGTTCTCAAAGCCAGATGCTGACTGGCTCCAAGAGAAGAAAACCAAAACAATCAGAAATCTCTTCTTTTGCCAAAACAAATCCTGTGTCTCTCCCAATGTTATTCCTGTAGATATCTTCGTTTGGATTGGGCCTGGATCCTGTTGCATTTCTGAGATGAGGAAAAACTAACACTCCATGCTCACCCATGCTAGCAAACTCCTTTCTGGGTGGATTTTAGGAAGAGAGGAAATTGAATAGTTGTTTTCAGTTCTGCCTGTCTTTCCCCAAGTAGGGAGTCTTCAACTGTAGCTTTCCTTTCTGACCCTCACTAATTAAGAACACTATCAACAATACTTAAGCCTTTATTATCAATTTTAGGATTTATTTGGTTAGCATTTATCAGGAACTTTAAATACATTTACCTCTCCCAATAGACACAGTGGTGTTAAATATTCTTATAATTAAATGCCTACTACTTAGAGATGCCCAAAATTCATGGACTTGGTAAATGTTAGAGTAAATTAGATACAGTTTTCCCAGTCACACATTCTCATCAGTTCATGTTGTTTCTTTCCATAGATTGTCTTGGAGAAATGAATTTTAGAGTCAGCTAATATACATAGATCACCTAATATAATGAGTTAAAATTTCTAATACATTATCTTATCCAATCCTCACAGAAATTAAAAAGTTTTTTTTTCTGTTAGAATTCTAAATGAACTTGTGTAGAAATTTAAGTATCAGGAGAAGGGAGTCAAGTAAACACAGGAAGTTAAGCAAATCCTCTATAGGGTCCCAACACCAAGTTTGGAGAGTGTATTTCGATACTGTGACAACCATGAGAGACAAACAGCTACTGGGAAGAGGTTGCTGCTGTCCATGATGACTTCTCTGCCTCAGCCAGGTCAGTGTGGCCTTTCCTCAGACGTCCATAAACTAATCATCTCATTCCCTGGTCACAGCTCTCACTAGAGCCTTCCACTGGGAACTGAGCCTTCTGGTGGGGTGTGTGAAGAGAGCAAAAAGGGTCAGGAAACTGAGGAAGGAATCTTACCTGTGGGTCAGTGCCATCCTCAGACTGGGAGAGGCCTATCTCAGACATTTACAATGACCTTCACCTTTGCCAAGAGTGTTGATTTCATATGGCTTCAAGTCATTGTTTTGAGTTTTCTGGAGAAAGAAGAAAACACAGAGCAGAATCAAAAGGCAAGGGGAGAAAATAAAAAAGGTAAATTTTAGAAAGGTTAAAATTAATTTCATTCTGAGAAACAGAACACCTATTCTTAAATGGCTGCTATGACTAAAATAGGAAAAATGTAAAAAACTAAAATATGAATTTATGGGCTTCTGTAAAGATAGATGCTTAAGCCCACTTGCTCCAGTCACAGAGTTCAGAGCCAGCGTTCATGTTCCTCCACTCTCATGACCTCAACTCCAAGGTAGACAGAGACAGGAGGACAATTGGAAGTTTGCTGGCTTCCAGTCTGATAAAATGGGAACCCCCAAATTCAGGGGGCTCAAAGGATAAGCGAAGATGAGGACATTGGAACCTTCTTCTGGCCCCTGTTCACATACAATGATATGTTAGGATGATCTGGAAGGCTTGTATTCAAAAATCAGTTGTTTGTCTTTGCACGTGATGTACGTGAGCAAACATAATGCTGTGTAACCTCGCCTACTAAGTCATCTCTGACTGGTTGAATAAAGCAGCCTATAGACTGGGCAAGGCAAGGGAGAAAGGCAGGGCTCAGGTTCTCAGGCCTGGGTGGCAGCAAAGGATCACCTGAAGAAGAAGGAAGAAGAGGGTGGCAGAGGAGAGATGCCGTGGGCTAACCAGGAGCACATGGCAGAGAACAGCTTGCTCTGAGAATTACGATGATAGAGAGAAACAGCCCATATGGAGTATTGTGGGGTCTTAGCTGGGGAGGTAGAAAGTTATCTTAGAGGATTAAGATTTGCCTAGCCCCTGTTCTTGAAGTTTATTAAAATGGAATAGGTCTCTATGTACGCTTATTTGTGTGTGGCGGGTTAGGGATTATCTCCATTGCCCTAATAATCATATTAATCTTTATAAGTATTAAAATTCATGTTACAGTCATAGTTCCCCCCACACAAGTAAATAGATCTTTTATTAAAATGTCCATTTCCAGCCCAGTTATTTAGAGACCCCATACCTCCATGTTACTCCAACTACATAGCTTCTCAAGCCCATTCAAATTGATGTGGGCAAGCAGTAACTTTCCTCTTGTTTACTTGGAACTTAATTCTTAGTTTGCAAACATTCTCAACAGCCTCCAGTTATAGAATGTGTGCACTCATCAGAAGAGCATATACAGAAAACCTAATGGATCAGAATGAGAATCTTCTATTACCCTTACTCTCCTGGCAGTGAGATTGTTAGCTTTTCCATCTTCATTTCTCTCACTGAGATGGGGAAAGTACATTTTATTTAACTCAAAATACACCACAAACATTCCCCCTATGCCATTAGTGTCTGAGGAGACAAGCTTTAATTACCCCTTGAATTGCATGTACATCATGGAGTGTATGTCAGCAAACTGTGTTGCTGTGTGTTTAGGCTGATTTCAAATTGTCAACAGTACACACAGTATTCTACACAACAGTCAGTCATTCCATGGGTCTTGCTTCTCTTAACACACCCTTTGCTCCGAACTTCTTGTCTTTTAGTTTAATAGAAGTTTAATAGATGGGGTGATGGCAGGTACATGTGACCTTATGGCTTCATCTTAGTCTTACTAGGGTTATATTCCACTTCTGTTTCAATGAAGATGTGAGACTTTTTTCTTCTTCTCTCGGAAACAGAGTATAGAAAAGTGAAGATTAATAAAAATGGTGTATGAGATTTCTATGAGCCTGTTACATTTATCAAATAAACAATAAACCTTGGGTCTTTACTAGTGGTAATAATTGGATGTGAGCATATCATACAGTTGTAAAATCACTGTTTAGCTGATTCTGGCAAGAAGCCTCGGATTTCTGAGTGGATTTTTTTTTTATCCATTTCTTTCTGAAGATTCTATCTAGTTGTGTGTGTGTGTGTGCATGTGCTTGTGTGTGCGTGTGCACGCCTTATAGAAGATAGATTTCCGAGACCAAACTGAGGTGGTAGTATCAACCAACACCTGCCACAGGGCTGCTCTGAGGAGTCTAAGAGACCCATGGAGGCTTTATTGGGTGGCAGCACATTGAAGGATGAGCCTGCAGATCACAAAATTTCTCCAGATCAACTAAAAAAAGCAGGTCTTATGGGAAGATGCTTATAAAAGTGGTTTCATGGAATTGGAAGGAAAGATGGTGGAGTGGAGTGGGGTGCATGGTGGAGAGAGAGAAGCAGAGCTAGGGCAATGGGCCCTTGGAACAGCAGCAATGGGACTGCTAAGTCAGACAAAAGAGCATGTCCTGAAGGGGTGGGGCCAGTCCTTGGGCCACTAGCAGGCCCATTAGATTACATTCCTAAAGCTAGCCCCCAAAGTCCATTCACGTATTTGGCCACTGACTCATTCCTGAGGCTGAACACCAATGTCCCAGCGACCAAAACCCCAAGGTCCAGCCACCAGAATTCATTATTTGGCTACCCTGGCTAACTTGTCCAATCAGTACTTACCAACTCTCCCTAGCACAGACTTCCCCTTTTCTCCTTAAAAAGCACTTCTGCATAAACACCTGCTGCTTGCTTGTCTGCTAATCTAGGACTCGCTCCCCCTCCATGTCCCTCCAGGATAATCCTTTGATGAACTTGGTGTCTGCATGCATTGCATTTTCTACTTACTCCAAAGGTCCCTTAGAGTTTCTTCTATTTACCCGCCCCCAAATTATTTCGTTGCTATTTCATAATTGCAATTTTGCTACTGTTATGAATCACAATGTGATTCTGGTATGCAGGATGTCTGATATGTGACCCCCCAAGGGGGTTGTGACCTGCAGGTTAAGAACAGGTGGTCTATGAAAAGGAAGCTGTACCTATGAAATCTCAACTATATTGTTGTCTCAACAAGACCAGCACAATGACAACTCAGTTGGCACCCACATGAGGATGGGGGAAGTCTCAGCAGGCCCCATCCCTAGTTGCCACTGGCAATCAATGGCTGCTGAGACAGGGAGAACTAGTCTTCTCCAAGATGGGCCCCCCTGATAAGTTATCCAATCTGAAGTGCTCAGCCCTAAACACACACACATATGTCCAATACTAAGTGGGCTCAGCAGGATGTGTTTACCTATGCATGTGCATATGTGAATGTGTGTGTGTGTGTGTGTGTGCATAAAACAACAATAATTAAAGAAGAGCTCATGAATTTAAGACGGAATTAGGGAAACATGAGAGAAGTTATATGGGAGACAGAGTGGGAAATATGTAAATACAGTACTCCTTTATGAAATTCTCACAAAATTAAATTAAAAAATATAAGAGACAAAAGAAGTCTCCTCCAGAAATGTTTATTCCAACAGACTTCTCAGAACTAGCTCATGTTTCAGAGGAGTTACTGAGGGGGAGAATACAGAGGTTGGGGAGGATACAGGAGTAGAGTTATGCATATAACGTATGCATCAACATATATAAATGTCGTGTGTATTGATAATGCATCTACACATACACAAGACACTTTTCTTGGTGGCCATCAATATCTTCCTCACCAGGCCGTCCAGAACCGATGGTCACAGATAGAAACCAGGGATCACTCTTTTGGCTTGGGAAAGAAAAGGCTGTGTGTGTTCAGCTTTTCCTGGCCGGTTTCCACAGCCACATAGCAGCACTGTTGACTCTTTCCCACACCCTGGCACTGGGCAGACAGCTACCTTTGACTGCAGAAAACTGGAAACTGTACATTAACTAGAAACATACATGCAAGAACTTAAACCAGGCTTTTTATTAAGTGATCACAGTGCTGGTTAGTGTTCATTTGAATAAGTTGCTGGGTTGTCTGTGGGCTGTGGGTGTGGAATAAGATTTTCCTTGCATGTCACGTTCTTATAAAGTTCCCGCCTTGCCACAAAAATCTGTTTCCCCCAGAAATCAGGCAGGTTTCTCCTCTTTGGTTTGGACGGGAGATGAGATTTGCAGCTGCAGGTCAAACTATTAATGCACCCGAGTGCAGAAGAACAAATAGCCCAGGTTCCTTCCTGAAATGCAGCAAGATTCCGACCCCAGGTCACTGAAAAGTAGTTACCTTGGGATGCAACCGTTGATAGTGAGAATCATCCAGAAATAGCACAAAGCTAAAAAACTATACTATAATAAGCAAGCAAGACCCAGATCTCTGCTGGTCACAGCGTAGGTTGTGACATGAGAAGCCATGGCTGACCTGCACAGACTTCTGTGGGTCAGCGTCAAGGAGACCAAGTGTGAAAAACTGCACACCCACCAGCTGCCTTCTGCTTTCAATTCTATGCTAATATTAGTTATTTTTAATATTGCTTTTGACAGAGGGTATATGATTATGTGTACAGATTACATATGTAGGTGTATTTATAGACATACAGATGAGACGTAAGTTACTGCTAGTCCCAAAAATGCAAGGAGAAAGACCACCAATCCAATTATCATGGCCAAATTAATTAATACAAGCAATTAATTGAAGTAAGCTTTTTTTGTTCATATACATGAACTGTCTCCTTCTAAAAGTGGGGTTCAAGAGATCAGCATTGGACATGAGGAAGACAAGGCTTTTAGAGCTCAGGGGTGGGGGGTTTCCAAATGGGGGATTTGACAGGTAAAAGGGACAGGTTTACAAGAGCAGAACATGAGCATAAAAAGTCGGTCATGACGATCTCCAGAAACAAAGACATGAAGGCAAAGATGGTCATTACAACTTTTTGAAACAAAGATATGGTTGCTGTGTCCTGGAACAAGCAGGACAGAGCCATTTGTCGTTAAGGTTACAGATAGGGCATAGCCCACTCCTTGAGGAGCAGATCTAATCATAAACGGGAACAAGCTGTGTTTGTCTTTACTATAAGATGGCTTTAAGTGTAAGGTGGAGGCAAGCTGTTTCACCATTACATAAATACGTTATAGAGAGAAGATGAAAGAACCCCCTAAAACAGAGAACTTTGTTTACCTCTGCTAGAGATTTTTAAGTCCAAGCATGTCTTCTCTCTCCCTCCTCCCCTTTTGAGATAATATTTCACATATTCCAAGTTGGACTCAGACTTCTTTTGTAGCCAATGGTGATGTTGAACTTCTGGTCTGCCTGTACCCATCTCTTCAGTACTGGGATTACAGATGTGCACCGCTCAGGCCAACTTTGTGAGGTCCTGGGTTGTGGCCTAGGGATCCCATTTATCTTCCTTCTTTCCTTCTTCTTTTCTTATGCAGAGAAGTTACCTGTTATCGAGGAAGACTACATCTGCCTTTCATTTTTGTGTGTGTGTATCTTTCTTTGCTCTATTTCATCCAGGAAATGGAATTTACAGCCCCATCTTGACTCGAAGCTCTGGTCTTGCTCTTCCTAGACACCCTGTGCCCTTGCTTGGCAGGCGCTGTTCTTTTCCATGCAGCTCCCTCTCTTCTCATCTGTGTGGGTGGAACGTGCTGTCATCCACAGTGCAGTCTACAGCCCTGTTTTCTTCCCTTTGTCCAGCAGGAGAGGAAGAAATGAGATGAGTTTGCATATTTTTTCTTCAGAAATTTATTCTGTTTTCAAGTGATTGGTATTTTCTTTGTGCATACTATCAAGAAATCTTTTCAAATTTACTTTAGAACTTTGCCAAGAATTTATAGCAATTTCTCTAGTTTATATCTTCTGAGATCTTTCTCCATCTTTTGGAAGTTAGGACAGTATGTGTTTGTAAACTTTTAAAGCTTTGTTCGTTCTAATTATTGAAACCATAGCCTGGTACACTGGCATGAAACTGACGGAGAACTTAGATGTTCAGGAACGAAGCCCAGGTCCATCCACATCAGAGAGCTCTCAGTGCCAGTGGTGGGCGGCGCTGGCTTTTAATTCCACCGCTCAGGAGACAGAGGTTGGTGGATCTGAGTTCGAGACCAGTCTGGTCTACAGAGAGAGCTTCAGGGCAGCCAGTTTTTCAGGAAAAACCCTGTCTCACCATCCTCCCAACAAAACAATCACAAGCAAGCAAACAAACAAACAAAACAACCACCCCCACCACCAACAACAACAATAAAAAAACCAAAACCAAAACAAACAAATACAACAAAACAAAATCAAGAACTCAACTTCTTTATAGATTTTAGAAAGTACCTATTGTTAGGTCTCAAACCTGGGATAAATGGCTAGTAGGGTGTCTATGTAACATATCAAAGTGGATGCTGTCCACCAGGCTCTCCCAGTACCTGTTACAGACTCCTGATTCCTCTCAGCCTTTCTCATCACCCATCAACCTGACCCCTATCCTAAACTTCTGCAGCCCTAAGCTTTGCTTCCCTTCCCTCAGCTCTGATCTCTGCTTAATCCAGTCATTTCTGCTCTGCACTTTCTTGGCTTCTTGGTTCTTTTCTTAGTTCCCATATACTCTCTTGGCTCTTGGTCTTCTTTCTTGCCCTCCGTCCTCTTCTCCCCTCTTCCTTTCTCCCACAACCTCTCAAGGCCTGGTACAGGCTGGTGGCCATGTTCACTTTGGACTCTTCCAGATGCCTCTGGCTGTACTCTCCCTCATATCTACAATAAAACTCTTCTCAACCATATGCAGTGGTAGCCATATCCTCATTTTCATGCACACATTTTCTAAATCAATATTAAGTGTATAATGTATGTGTTTATAAATTTAAAACCCTATAGTTAAGTAAAAAAAAGAAACTAAAATTATTTAAACAAAAAAGAATTAAAAAAATAAATTGAAGAACCAAGTGCCTCAGTGGGTGGCCCAAGGCAGCCAGAAAACACCCAATCAAGAGCTGTGCCCCAGTCCTGGAGGGCACCACTACAAAAAATAAATATGTGATGAAGAGGTGAAAAAGATAGAAAAACAGAGTGGTGTGTCCTCTATGGAGTGATCTGGAACTGGTGATGTAGTGGCTGTGACAGCTGAGAGAGCCAGGGCTGAGGTTGACATGTCATCATCACCCAGTAAAGCTGTGTTACTCAGTTAAGTTAGCAGATGCTGTTCAATAGCCTGGGGGTTGTGCAGATGCAGGCTCAGCTCCCCATCCAGGGGATCACCCCAGCTCTGGGCAACAAGGGAAGTCCAAGATGAAGAAAGGTTCTCTTCCTAGATTGGACCATCTGCATACGTCCACATAGATCTCAGGTGTCATGGTGGCCTGGAACAGCAACATAGGGCACAGTCACCAACATGACATCGCATGGTGGTCCTTTGAGCTGGTCATTGGATCCCACATTGCATCCCACAGCACTAGCTTTCCACAATTGATGGTGTCTGGAGTGGATGTGGATGGAGAAAGACTCATCAGCCTTCCTGAAGGAGCTAACCACTAGGAATTTGACCATGCTCCAATGAATATACAGAAAACACAAAATGGACATTTTTTTTTCTCTTTTTTTTTGAAGGGAAGGTCCCTGAGGATGGGGATCAGATTTGGGAAGACTGGGAGGTCAGAATGATTGGGAGGCATGATGTGAGAGTCCTAAATAATTACAAAAAATAAAATTTTGAAATCTAGCCAGGTGTGATGGCACACGCATTTAATCCTAGTACTGGGGAGGCAGAGGCAGGTGGATCTCTATGAGTTCAAAGCCAGCCTGGTCTACAGAGTGAGTTCAGGACAGCCAAAGCTTGGTACACATAGAAACCCTGTCTCAGAAAACCAAACAAACAAATTGAAATGAAATAATTTGAATGATTTCCCATTCAGGGGTCAGAAAAGTGACATGCCAGGTAGAGCAGAAACAAATGAAAACCCAAGAGCAATAAACACAGACCCAAAGAGTCAGACCACACTCAAAAGGGGAAAGACGCTATTTAGAACAGAAGAGCATGGCATGCAATCTGTTTGACAGAATTAGGATCATCAGCGTGGGGAGCAGAGGCAGGAGGATAATGAATTTGAAGTCTAAGCTATCAAAAATCTGACCCAAAAACGTGGGAGAGGGAGGGGGATAGAGGAGAGGAGAGAGGGAAGGAGAATAGGAGAGGCAAAAAGTACCAAAGAGAAATAACCACCACCATTACAGAGTGAGAGAATTTACAATTATAATGGAAAACAAACAAAAAATAACTAAGACCCTGTGTCTGGAGGGACTCAGGGGACAGGAGCATTGTGCAAACACGAGGAACTGGAGTTCAAATCCCTCACACGTTGGGCACTGTGCTATCTCATTTTGAAGTAATTTTCTGAACCAGTCCCTCCAAAGGTAGAGTCTCCAGCAAGGCTCATATGCAGCACAAACTACACAACCAAAACCTGGTAAGTGTAACAGGAAACAGATCAGTGCTTTTATCTTTCCAGGAACCCGTTAGGAGCTGTGTAGAGTGCCTGGAGAGTGGCCATAGTTGAAGGGAAGAGAGGTTTATTCCCTGGTTCCTTTCTCCACAGAACCTAGAGTTCCATTGGAAAGGCAAGAGTATTGCATTTGTAGTTTCTACAAGTACCAAGCGTTAACAAATGGGACTACATGAAAATTAAAAAAAAAAAAAACAAAATTCTCACAGTAGTGGGAACAGACAGCCTGCAGAAGGGTAGAAAATCTTTGCCAGACATACTCCAGTGGGATTGTTATTATCTAGAATAGATACAGAAGTTAAAAAAAATTAAACACACAAAAAAAGTTCCAAAGTGGCAATCATGAAATAGGCTAATGAAAAGAAATACAAATTCCCAATAAATAGTTTTTAAAGTGTTCAACCGCCTTTACCTACCAGAAAAATGGAAACTAAAACTACTTGAGTCTATCTCACGGTAGTCAGAATAGCTGTCATCAGGAAACCATGGCAACATATGCTGAAGAGGATGTTTGGAAAGAAGAAAATATTTCTGTGCTTGTGGAAATGTGAGTTGGTACAGCCACATGGAAATCAATATGAAGGTTTTCCAAAAAAAAAAAAAAAAATCAAGCCTCCATATGACCAAGCTATACCACTCCAGTGTATGACCAAAGGACTGTAACACATCACATGGATACTTACACATACATGTTCACTGCTCTATTAACAATGCCAATGAAATGGACTCAAACTAGGTGTCCATTAACAGAGAAATGGATAACGATAGCTTGCTGCATACAGCAGTGGGATTTTATTTAGCTGTAAAAAGTGAAATTGCGACAGCTTTGGAAAAGAAATTGATCTGGAAATTATTACTTTAAACAAGGTGACCCAGATTCAGAAAGACAAGTATCCACTTTCCTGCACACATAGGTGTGTACATGGGTGTGGGAGAAAACAATGGGCGTTTGAAAAAGGAGAGAAGAGCTGAGGATCAGAGAGAAGAAAACCTCAAGTATCATAACAATGCAATAGCCAATTTACCCTAAAGGACCTACGTCTGAGGTGTTCCTGAGGAAAGACTGTTGACCAAGTGCCTTAAAGGATCTACCCCTGAGGTGTTCCTGAGGGCGGAGGACCTGCCCCAGAGACTGTATCCATCTAAAGGTAGGATTAATTGTTAGACAATAGTTATTATAGTTATTAATAGGGTTAGTTGTTAAGTAATAGGGGTTTATAGTTATTCTTAGGGCTAGTGGTTAGCTAATAAGTGTTTATGTTTGTTAGAAGTGCCTATAGTTATTAATAAATACATTTTATAATTAAAAGTTTCATCTTCAGGGAGCTTTTTATACATACCCAGAAATTCAAGGTAGCTGAGAGTCTTAGTCATGCCAGCAGCAGGACTGACTTAAATTGTCTACTTCAAACAAATGATAAGAGTGAAGTACAGAGGTCAGAAGGACAGCAAGACATAAGACTGATACTTGGAAGGACACATAAAAATACACAAACCTCTCTAATTACATGTCTAGTGTGTGCTTTTGAGTTGCTCTGAGGCATGGTGAAGACAGGAGCAGTCCTGGGAGAACTAGAGGACTATAAAGAACAATTCCAAGGCTGGAGGCACAGTGGTGCCCATTATGTATGAGTCCCTACATTTGATTCCTAGCTCCACAAAAATCAAAAGAAAAGCAATAGCAAAATAAAATAGAGTAAAAATCCATTTCCAAACCCCAGACCCCATCGGGACAGAATACATGTTCAGAGACCATGACTTAGTACTGTCTTGTCTCTGGCTCTGCTAGCAAATTGGTCCCCGGTTCCTTGATTTTTTTTTAAAGATTTATTTATTATGTAAACACTATTTGGCCTGCATGTATGCCTGAAGGCCAGAAGAGGGAACCGGATCTCATTATAGATGGTTGTGAGCCACCATGTGGTTGCTGGGAATTGAACCCAGGACCTCTGGAAGAACAGCCAGTTCTCTTAACCTCTGAGCCATCTCTCCAGCCCCTGTTCCTTGATTTTTAAAGGGAGCTTCATGACTGGTAAATCCCTAGCGTTTTATCTCCTCCACCTCCAAAATCCTCCAATTCTCCAAATCCAAGCCAATAGCAATGAACCATGAGTCTTGAAGGAGTGGTGCCATTTACCAAGAAAGAATCCCATAATTCTCTTTTCTTCTTGGATTGTCCATAGAGCTGGAGTTGGCCAGGGTGGCCTTGGAGTCCTTCCACTGAACGTGATCATTCCTGTCTACCCACATGGGACATGCTGTGGACTCCTGTGTATGCCTTCTCCACACAGGAGTCCATTTTTCATAATTTTCAAAATAATCTTTCAAAACGAAGATTGTTCAGTAAATTACCACTTACTAGTAGGTTAAGATCTATGAGGTACCACTTGCCAGTTGGATAGCCCCATACAGGTAGACACTGGAAAAAGAAACCAGTAACTGAAATTTTCCCTTTGTAAAAAAGAGAGTCCTTTCTTTCCTGCTGTGCTTGCACTAGGCAGAGGCATGTTGTGGGGACCCAGGAAATGGAGGCTTATGAGAAATGCCTCGTGGCTGGGAAAATGAAAGTAGCTTGTGGGATATATCTAAGATGGCACTGGCTGGAAGATGCTGGGGAGGAGTTGAAGCCCGATCATGGGTATAGCTGATTGGGTGAGCAAGACTTCAGTACTCGTGACCAGTGCATGATTATCATGTTACCAGGCTTATGTGATGTAATAAGATGACCTTTAATGTTCTTGGCCCACGAAGCCTCATGTGGAAACATCCATTTGATTCTGTATATAAGCTAGGAGATGAAATAGTAAAAACGGGTAATGCTTAGACATTACCCCTGTCGCGTCTGTTTGTCTTCAGAGTGAAGGCTGGAGACTCAGGCAGACAGCCCACTCACCTTTTCCCTGGGACCCCTTTATGTGGTGATCACCCTATAAGTGGCCAGCAGCAGCATGTGTGGTGAGTGAGGCATTGTGGGCTACCTGGCATCATTCTACCTCCCTTCCTTTGTTTTATAGGAATTCTGATCCATCCTTTGCCTGAAGAAGAACTAAATCTTTCTCTTGAACCCTTGGCTTGGGCTGATTTAGACCTTGTGGGTCAGAATCCTCTACACCCATGACTAGAGTACTCTGTATTCAGATGTTCATGACATACACGTAAGGTTCGCTGGTCTTCGCAAGACTTCAGCACTGCTGGTCTTGGCTATATCTAAAAAACACAAGGTAGTTTTTCAATTAATCTGTTCTTAAACATCAGAAGACATTGGCATTGAGGAGCCATGATCTATAACTGAAAATCTCAGAGCTAATACTCAGTTTCATATAAAAGGAATCTTTCCAAATCTTCAGAGTTGACAAAGAAAAGAGCAAACCATTTTAAGCTCCCTGTCCCTAGCAGTAATCCAATACACTCATAGTTACATCTACCAAAAGGAGACTCCAAACATCATCTAGTATGGATCTCTTAGAGTGTGTCAAGTCCAAACACAACTCCATGTGGCACAGAGGAAGATCCCTAACTCTTTCTGAGCGAGAAGGAATAGAAGGGGGAGTTCAGACAACTGTAGACTATATGCTGTGCTATCTTATGAATTCCCCCAGGCTCCATTCAAACCTGATACAAACCCATCTTGTAAAACAGAAGTTGAATAAAATTGACTCAAAATTGCTGTGTTAAATTTTTAAACCTTTTTGAGATGAAGATTCATGAAGCCAAAGCTGGCCTCAAACTCTCTAGGTAGCTGAGGACAACCTTGAACTTCTGTTTTCCCTGCCTCAGGTTTGGGAATTACAAACATGCCACCACCTCCAGCTTAAATTGCTTTTTAGCATCTGTATTGTTGAACGTGCGTCTTCTTGCCTAGTTTGTCTCTAGATTTAGTGATAATTGTTTGACCTCCTTTTCACTGGGCATAAAACTATCTTCACTTTCTAAATGGGAAATGCATGATGAGATTTCCTAGCCTTCATGTAAATTGGTGGAGATTACTGCTAAGAGTATATTTTTGTTGTGAGGCATCTGTATAAAGACATTTAAATTCCTGGAACAACTAAGATTTTGAGAGGTAGAACATTTCTGTCTGTTGCTCTTTAAAAAAAAAAAAAAAAACCACTGGCTGTGCCTGTGGCTTGTGAAGTTTTATGAGAAGCCATGACAAGAAGCTTCAGTAAGGTAGGATGCTTATTAAAACCTACATACATTATGCATGAATCTGCACTTGTTTTGACCTCATCTCCTGGAACCCTCCCAATCCTGATTACACCAGGATGATCTGTGAAGCTCAGAAAACTGCAAAGCCCTTTAACTGGGGCATTAGGAGTTTCAAAATACCAGTTCAGAAAAGCTTCTCAAGGCTTTATGTTTCTCAAAATCTATAAGCTAAGTTCTTGTACAAGTGCCATGTTCTACCCTGGGAAGATTGATTCAGTCAACACTGAGTGTGTTAGGTGGGCAGCCCATCAAAACCAGGGGTGGAGCACCCATGTTATACATCTGTAATGAACAGCAAAATTAGGGAAATAGCAAATGCTAGAGCAGAACTACTCCTTGGACTTCAAACTACAGACTCTCCACCTCCTGACATTAGCCGATGTAAAGGAATAACTATTTTGAATAAAGGAAGATGGAAGTCACATGGGATAAACAGATTCCTTTTTAAAGGCACATTTAAAATTCCAGCAGGTTTTGAGTTCTGGAAGAAGCCTTGATCTTTTGTTCTGGTGGAAGGTGTGTTTGCCTTTGAGTGGGATGGGAAAAAGGACTACAGGCTGGTTCTAATAGCTGAAAGCTCCCATTTGATGAGAGGAGATGGTTTAAGTCAGCCATAGCACAGAAGTGAAGGCAGAGAGGGGGCAGGGGAGGAGTAGATGGCTGAACCACCCACACCGCCTCTTCAACCAGCTGAGGCGCACTTTGCCCTCCAAGATCCACTTAGAGATGATGCAGCCATCGGGATGTGGGTATGCAGCGCCCCAACTTGTTGAACATACACACGCCCCCACACTTGGGTAATGGAACAGCGACTTTGGGGATCTGAATACATAAAAGCTTCAAATCTCTGAAAATACAATGTAGAAAAATGAGTTTTGGCTTTTCTGCCAACCTCTGAAGCGTATCTGACCCATTTCCTAACATTGCTGCTGTCTGTCCTGTAATCAGTATCTAGACAAACTTTTATATGTTCCTTTCATGTTTCATTTTGTTCTAAGCACTAGTTTAGGGGAAAAAAGAATCTTGAGGAAATTCATTTCATCTTCTTGCTTTTTAATAAGAGTTACCAAAAATGCCTGACATGCTGCATGGTGGTCAGGAAAGAAATTAATCCACCCAGATCTGTCCAGAGTTTAAAGCAAAATCCACAAGCGTACATACAAAAATTAAGGTTCTAGTTAAAAATTACTGACTGATGATTATCTCCTCTTTTTCCTCAAATCCTAACAAAATTATGGTGAGAGGGGAGAGAAGACATTAATACATAGATACAAAAGGAGGACAAGACACGAGCAAACGTTTACGGTCTTGGAACAAAGTAAACAGAGCAGGCTAGGGAGACAGCTCGGTAGTTGAAGCACTTGCTGCGTGAGAAATAGGATTCAAGGTCCCCAGGACCCAGTAAAAATGCTGCTTGCAATTCCAACCTAGTAAGTCAGATATAGGGGATCTGTGGAACAAGCTAGCTTTCTAAGCTAGTTCTGCATTTTATTGAGAGATTTGGTTTCAATGACTGAAGTAGAAAAGGAATAGGAAGAGGCTAGGCATGCCTGAACACATGGATAGGCACCTGCATACACACCTGAAAACATATTTGTTTACACACCACACATAGCATCTCAAGGCCAGCTAAAAATGAAACACAATCCCATCCCTCAGGAATAAAGGAGTGGAGGGGGGTGTTGGGGAGTCAGGGGTGTGGAGGGAGAGGGTACAGAAAAAGACACCTAGCTTTATTTGTGCCTAAACTGAGAGCAAAATGAGCTGATCCCTCCCATGGTCCACGTGTTCTATGTTAGCAGCAAGCTTCAAAATAAAAGGAGGTTCTTTAGAGGAAAGGACTCCTCTTGTTAGTGTGAAATAGTAAGTGTGAGTAGAAAGCAAGCCGGTGGTGAGCGTGGCGCTGCTGTTCAGGACTCTCCCAATCTGGACTGTAGTTGCCAAAAGCAACAGGAAGGCAGTTTTGCCCCCAAGAACTTCCAAATCCTACAAAGCATCCCACACCCTCTTTTGTATGCCTCAGCTACCCAACATTTCCCAGGAACGCATCTGTGTCTGTCTGACGTCTAAACAGAGCCTGTCAGCTAAACAGTAGGGGAAGGTGAGCCCCCTACTCTCATGCCTGCAGAAGGAAACGCACGGATTAAAGACCCGTGGTTTCATTTTGAGTTTTCCCTTGTGACCCCAACTATAAAATTTGAGAATGTTCAGTTATGCAACTAGGGCTAGAGAGTGGGCGGAGTTTCCATTTCTGCTTTTTTTGGATAATTCAATGGGAAACAGATTAAATGTTCATGGCTCTGCCCCTAGTCTCTCTATGGAAGCCAAAACTGTCAGGCTGTATGTAGAGATTGTGGTAAGTGTTCTAAAGAGGTAGAGCAGATAGAATAGTGTATTCAAATTGACATTAATAACTACATTTTGATTATGATATTTTTCCAATTTCACATTAATTGCTGGTAATTTGTGGAATTTGGAGACATGAAAGGTGAATGGATGATGATTAATTGACAGGATATATACAAATAGGGTAGGGAAAGGGTTAAATGGTTTATCATCCTTCTAACTAGGACAGTAGCTTACACCATAAACCTAGGGATACCACTTATGCCAAGATACTGGGGTGAAATTTAATAATCATTTGGAACACTTAAGCTTGTGATGTGGGAGGGACAGCTTAAATGGCTGGGTCTAGAAGCATATGGCCAAGGCAGGCTAGAGCTTAGGAAAGAGTTCTGAGGTGGAAGCTCAGACTTGGAAGCCTGCTGCAAGCATATGTCAAAAAAAAAACCACAGGAGTGGATGAGGCAGCCCTGCACTGACAGGGAGAGAAGGAAGTGAGTAGAGAGGAGACAGGAATTCATGGAGAAGAGGAGATGGGGCATCCTGAGAAGTCGCATGAGACCTGGAAGAGAAACCAGAAAATGATGCCAGTGAGCACAGATGCTTCAAGAAATGCGGTTGTGAAAGAGAGAACAACGTGACAGGGGCGTGCGCAGGAAGCAAATTCAAGAGAGAGAATGAAAAAAAAAACCTGCAGGGAAGCATCGCATTGAGCAACTGAAGCTCTGCATGGAATCCTGCAGCATCAAGCTCAGCTTCTTGTTCATGATCATTTGTAGAGGAAGCAGTACTTTAAGAAAAAATTCTTTTATTTTTTTCTTTGATGGTTTCGTATGTGTATACAATGTGTATCGATCACCTCTACTCGTTTGTATCTTGGTCATATCCACCCCTCACTCTCCCATCTCTCCACTCTCCCACTATCCATCCTCCTAACACATCTTCTTCCCACCTTCGTTTCTTCCCCTCTCCATTTTATAACCCACTGAGGTCAGTTAGTGCTGCGCATATGCTTACAGGTATGGAACCATCCTCCAGATAATGGGCAACATAGCAGCCACACCCCCAAAGGAAAAAGTCTCTGCTCCAGCAGAGACCATCAACTGCTAATAGCTTTTTACCTGGGGACGGAGCCTCGGAAGCACTTTCCCTATCTATGTGGGAATGCTGGTGGGCTTGGTCTTTCAGAGGTCTTATACAGGTAACTACAGTGGATGTGGGTTCGTGAGTGCCATGGCCCTGTCATGTTCAGAAGAAAGCATTTCATGGTACTTCTCTCCGCCCTTCCCTGAAATTCTTTCCACCCTGTCTTCCATGATGTTTCCTGTGTATTGGTGTGTGTGTGTGTGTGTGTGTGTGTGTGTGTGTGTGTGTGTGTATGTGTGTAATTAATATAGATGAACCATTTAGGACTAAGCAAATAATAGTCACTGTTCTCACCAATTTGAGCACTTATGAGTCTCTACACAAACAGTTTCTCTGACCAAGGATGAGAGCAACACTAAAGTATAATTATATATAAGCATATTATTTAAGAATATAAACATAAATTCTTAGAAGAGAGTTTGACCATGGAGACATGACTGCCTAAAGCCAACACTACACACTGCTCAGCAGTCATGCAGCTAGGCGTTGCCGCAGATAGTCATGTGACTTTTAGTCATGTGACTAGTAACAGTCAGTGGATTGACCATGCTGCACAGCCACCATTCTTACATGACTGTCCATGGTTTCCTGTCCTGTAAGCCCTTCCCTCTCCATCCTCATTCTCAGCTAGGGACCTGGCTGTGTGCTTCACACAGAGAGAGAACAGCTACAAAATAATTCCCACTTTCCTGAAAATGACAGACTTCATTCTTCCTTACTACCGAAGAAAAAAAGATTCTGTTGTATACACAAACCACATTTTCTTTCTTCATTTGTTGGGCACTTAGGTCTTATAGGCTGTTTCCATAACTTACTCTGGCAGAAGGTGTTGCTGACATCGATGGACTCGTGCCTCTGTGATTTGTTGACTTAGAGACTGTTAGATGAAGAAAAACATGTCAAGAGGTTCATTCAGTCTCAGAAAGACAAATATTGCATTTTTCTTTTATCTAAAGATTCTAGACTTCATGGATACATCGATTCACAAATGTACTGATAATAGGAAGTAGAAGTGAAGCTAGGGACAAGAGGGTCTAATAGGAGGGAAATGGAGTAAAAGAGAGTCATGGAATAGAAGGAGGAGCATTAGAAAAGTACATTATATACTCCTTTCCACTGTGTGGGTCCACCATAGAACTTGGGTCTTCAGCCTTGGAGACAAGTGCCTTCTTTATCCACTGAGCCAGCTACTTGGCTCCATCAATTTCTTAACCTATGAAAACAGGGATACTAATGCTTCCCTCAAAGTTCTCTAGTGAGTATAAACTGAGATACTGTATGTAAATCACTTAGAATCCATGGACACACAATACAAATGGACCTTTTAGCTCTTTCTCCCAAACTTGGCAGAAAAGGTATCCAAAATTCATTGAATAAATCTGTAAATCATTGTGTACATTTACTATCACTAGCATTCCCAGAGTTACCAACATAGACAGGCACATTGGGACAGTAAGTCTCTCTGCAAAACCTTAGGACAGACGACAAAGAAACCCCAAACCATCCAGGAAGATGAAGTCACAAGCAGAAATGAGAGCAGGAACGCTACATAATCAGAGATTTGGGCAGTGGTAAACGCACTTCCAGGGCCCAGTGGAAAGTCATAGGAAAGCACTCTGAGAGGGGTGGGTGTCTCATCACGAGTGTCCTTAAATACTTGCTTATGAAGAGAAGGGTGGTAAGAACAACTGGGTCCCCATGGAAGGAAAGCCTTGGTTGGCTCCCAGAATCTGCAGTGAGTTCAGAAGGGACAGCACTAACTCACTTCATCAGTCTGCTTCACTAAGCCTACCCGGGAGCATTATGGGCTGGCGGGCAAAGCCAACTTTTCTTAGCTCTCCCCTTCAAAGCCTTGCTTTTATTCATTTGTTTTTTTCATTCTCAGTTCCCTCAGACTCTGCCTTATAAATCACTCTGTTCTATGACAGGCTGGTGGGACAGGCTTTGCTGCATTCTGGAAGCTCCCGGTTCTCACAAGGTTCAAAGGGTAAACATCATGCCTGTTGAAGAGTAGAAGCCCAGAGTTTGTCAGCAGCCTCTTGGGAGGTGCCACCATAGAGTGTCTGATTATCCCTGCCCTAAATCTTTCAGGCTATGACAACAATGGGCAGAAAGTCACCATTCCCAAGAATGTTCCCTGAGGCTACCCAGGTGTAATAAGAAACTGCATTGTCTAAAAGACGGTGTTGACTCTTATGCTGGTACTCCTGGAACTTGAAATAGGCTGCCACTTTTTAACACCACCCTAGATAAGTTCCTTGTCTGTTGCTGTGATAAAATATCATGACCAAGGCAACTTACTGAACTTTTATTTGGGCTTATGATTCCAGAGGGACAAAACTGAGTCTTGTTTTATCCAACAGCCTGTCAGAGAAGGAAATGATTTATAAGCCAGAGTCTCAGCGAACTAAAAGGGAAAAATAAATAGACAGAAGAAAGCCTGGAGTAGAGGAAGTAAGGGCAGTTTGCTTTCTTCACATGGCCTATTCCAAAGTCACTGTAGATGTTGACAACAGATCAAGGGGAAGTATGGCAGCTGGAGGTAGGCATAGTGGTACAGGCAGGATGCTGAGAGCTCACATCTTTTACCTTAACCACAAAGCAGAGACAGCAAGGGGTAGTAGGTGAAACTTTTTATTCTCCAAGCCCAGTGATGTACTTCCTTCAGCAAGGTTGTAGCATATCAGCCTCTCCAGACAGCACCACTGACTGTGGCTCACGTCTTCAAATGCACAAGATTATGAAAAGACATTTCTCATTCAAACCATTATGCCTCCTGAATCACGATGCCTGATGAGGAAACCTTGACAAAGAGGGCCAAGCCACTCACACACAGCTAACTGTGACTTCAAAGAGTTAGTCATCACTGAACCACAGCAAAAAAGGGGAAGAATGTGAACCAGTGTTCTCAGAAACTTCTGGAAGGTTTTGTATTTTAACATCTTTCTAAAAGACATTCATGCTCCATGAGAAAGACTTGGCATGCTCTCTGAGAAAGATGAGCAGAAATATCAGGCCATAGGCCTTGTGGTCTGACTTTGCTAAGAGTTGATATTAATACACACAGGCACTCATGGCCTCGAGGGTCTGTGACACATTGGTAGCAGAGAGTGGGTCTCCCCCGCTTCTTCACAATAGCAACCAACAAACAATGTCTTCCAGATAATATTGGAATTCACCAAGGTGTGCTACTACAGGTGACTGCTCCCAATCAAACCCACGAGAAGCCATGTGTGTGTGCATGTGTGTGTGTGCACCCATGTGCATGTCTGTGTAAAAAGATAAATTGTTTTTAACAATTACATAAGTAAAATACCTTAAAAAGAGTTAACCTTAATTTTGTATCCACATACAAAGATCTAGACCAATGTGGCCAAATATAGCCTTAGTTTTGTATCAATACACAAAGACAGAAGAGTAGATTCAATAATCTACCCCCTTTTCTTTATCATTCCTATATCATATCTATATCTCCTTTTTTTCTTTTCAGGACTTTCCCCCCCTATATAGGAGAGAAAGAAGGATAGAGAAGAGAAAAAGAGAGACATCCCGGGGTCTAACCTCCTCAACTTTGTTTAATAAGACCATTTAACAACTTGTAACCAATCCCACCAAATGACAACAAACATCTATAACCCATCAGATGACCAAAAAAATCACCCACACCACTTTCTGGGAATGAAGCCTTGCTCTCTTAAAATTGCTTCCTGCTGATGTGGGACATAGGAAACCTGTTTGGGGGCCCAAATAAGAATGGAAAAATGGTTACACAAGTTAACAGTAACATTTGTTGTCCAGTATTTTTTTTGCTCAGTTATCTAAATGTCCAAAGAAGTTTGTAGTCAGAAGTTGAAAATTTGGTGGGAAAGTTCAGGGCTTTACTGAAGTCCTGGCTGGAACATTCTGTGAGGCTGGACCATTAGCTAACCATTTTGAAGTTGTTCTGGATGTTTTAGGAAACAGCTATTGAGGCAGTCTGTAAGACTGGATCATCTGAGTTAATTGTCTTGTCTTCTTGGTGTCTGATCTCTTTTTTTCAGAAGTTTCAGTTGTCCAGTTTTCCCTGGACTCCTTAGTGGCAGTTCTAGGCCTTTTGATAGCAACTATCACAAACTGTTTAGGATAATTAAGAAATGCAAACTAATAGTCATTCAAACTTGTCATTTTGTTAAGTACTAGTTTAGTGTATCACAGATGTTTTCTAAATTAATCTGAAATCAAGTTGCTAAGAGACAATCAACATTTGCTTATTTAAATATACAGAGATAGATGGTCATCAAAAACCTCAAGAGATCTGTAGAATATGGCATTCAAAGATGTTTTCTTAACTTAATTTTTTTAATATGGAGACATGTCAGCTCCTGACAGCCCCCCCTTCAATTAGATGATGAGCATTGAAGAATTTCCATATGTAGATGGTTACATTAGTGACAAGCTAGCCACTGGACAAGAAAAAGCCCTTGCTTCAACTGTAGAAAGAATGCTGTCCAAAAAGGACCAAACTTAGAAGCAGGTAAGTTGACAGTCTTGCTCTGCCAAGACAAGTTGGGAAAGTCCTTCATAATTCCTGCTTTACAAACAATGTCTGTCAGAGACACTGGACTGAAAGGCTGAAGATAGATGCTCCATTGTTGAGGACTGTCTAGGCAGCCAGTTGTCTGTCATTTCTTAGTTTTGGAAGCTGCTGGATCTACACTTCCTGTTTATTCAGATATATTTATCTTCTCAGGTCTCTGATGTGGTTGAAGACTAGAGAGTTATAGTCTCAAAGTTAAGTTTTAAGTTGTTTAGGAATTAAAAGGATATTCTGGGTCTAAGAAGATGTTTTTTTTAAAGCTGACAATGTAAGTTAGGATGGAAATTGAGTTAGGTATAGAACTTTAAACTCATCAAGATAGATAGATAGATAGATAGATAGATAGATAGATAGATAGATAGATGGATGGATAGATAATAGAATATTATTATTAGTTGGCAAATACATATGGACTGGAGATTGGAAAAGTACCTTATAATTTTCATAATTGTTTCCTAATTGTTCTTATTGTTTTGTATTGTATTTGTTATAAGAAAAAGAGCCTTTCATTGGACTAAAAGAGGGAGATATAACTTAAATTAAAAAAAAAAAGAGGATAGGAGTGAGAGGGGGAAGAGGGTAGGTGAGTGGAACCAGGAGGGAGTGGGGGGAGGGGACTGTGATTGAGATGTAACTTGAGGAAATAAACCAATGTTGAAAAAATTAAAAAACCAAAAAAGCTAAATTGTTATGTACTGAATCTGGCACACAAGAATGTCTGCTGTTCTGCCAGGAGGCCATGTTTGGAGATGTAAAAGCATAAATCTAATTTATTGGGTGGATCCTGGGATAGTGAGTGGGGTGGGACTGCGTTCCAGAGGAAGGGGCAGCCTGGAGAAGGCCCCAGTAAAGTAAGGCCCAGCTCCTTCATCGGGTCTGGAGCATGGGAGCTGTTGATGACAGAGCTCGAGATGATGCTCACAGGCACACTGATCAGACAGAATGAGCCGTCCAGAAGTTACCTCACCAGTGCTGTTTGGTCACAGCAATAGCTGACCTGCTCTCTGCTATCGATTAGCTCTTTCTCCGTTCCACAGTGGTGATGCCTTTGACATAACCATGACAGCTGTCCAATATCCATGGCCCTTTCTTTTAGGAGCAGAAACTCATTTTTCACTCACATACTATGGGGTTTAGATGAAGTGAGAACCTCTCTCACTCATTCCTCAAACTAGGGATAGGCTTTTGACACAGAACTAGCCAATCAGACCATGACATTTCCTGAGTGGTGTTCTTGGTTCAGGAATGCCTGCAAACCAGTCTGGATCAAGACCTGTATAATGCCGGGTGTTTGGCTATTAATGGAGAAATGACTCCAGAAATTATAACACCACTAATTACTTCACTGGGGTAGGTGAATGGACAAATGTGAGCTGGAGATGTTCTTAACTGTATTTGTCACCAATAGAATAACCAGGCTGAGACTAGACTGGTATTCAGCAGAGCAAAGCTGCATGGTGGAGAAACACAAATCATACACTCCATGTACCCGAATCTTGCTCTGCTTGAAGCTACTTCACATCCTTGTTTGCCAGTGACCTGAAGTGATAAATCCCTTTTCCAACTAAATGCATGTTATGCATGTTCCTTACAGATGAAGGAACTTTGAAGCCTTAGCTCCTTGCCACCCTGTCCCACTGAGCTCTGGTACCTTAGAACATTTCCTAACTGGACTTGACCCAAGAATTGGAATCTTAGAAAAACAGGAAGTTTCTCAAATAGGAACTATTAGGCTGCCAGGCATGGCTCCAAATGCCTTTAACTACTTTGCTTTCCTACTCTGAATCTTTCTTTTAATACATGTTTGTTGGGAACATTCTGGTATCTGATGATAGATGAAGCCTTACCCAGAGGAGGGTAGCTTTAAGAGTCTGTGCATCTATGTGGTCACCTCAAGTCTAGGCAGCTATTCCTTAATTTACCCATTCTACCTTCCTTGCCCTGGTTAAAGCATCATTGTGCCTGCTGAAATACAGGGGAATTGTCCCTATCAGGACCCACATGCTTAAATGCCATCATAAAAGAAAACAATAGCTTTTGGCCAATTACAATCAATCTGGTACCATCTAGCCACTGACATATAAACCCAGCCCCCATTGTGAAATATTACCCAGTCAGAACTTCTTGATATTTCATGGCAGGCATTTCACCATGGGAGCCCTAACCCAAAAGGATAGCTCTCAAATGAAGGCCACCCACCGCCCCTCGTGCCAGGCAGGTAGCTGGCCTGTTACTGTCCGGTCCCTCAGCTTTAGTGTAGTGTGTATGAAAAACTCAGCCTTTTCTACTGTATCCTGGCATGCATCCCAAAATACACCTTTTCAGACTTATTTACACTGTATGAGCAGTGTTGGACTTTACCAATAGCAATGGTTTGCTAAGCCTGTCGTGCTAACCCACTACCATCTGGTTTCTGCCTACACTTCCTGTGTGCACACACAGCTCCATCCACAGGAACCACTCTAGGCCCTGATGAGCTGGCTCCACTCGGCCACTGTCCTCTTGCTGCCGACACTCTCTTTGCTCAGATTGTCCTTCGAACCCTCTTCAAAACCCAGATCAAAACCACCCCACCCACCAATCCTGCTTAGACTAGGTCAGCTTCTTTTTGAATACCTGAAGAATTACGGGGTGAAAGGTACTCATTTACCATCTTGTATTGGCTATTTATTTATGCAGACAGGCCAGTGATTCTCAACCTGTGGGTCATGACACTTTGGAGGTTTAGAATGATGTTTTCATAAGGGTTGCACAGCAGATGTCCTACAGATCATATACAATTCATAACAGAAGCAAACATTACAGTTATGAAGTAGAAACAGAAAAAATGCTATGGTTGGGGGGGGTCACTGCAACATGAGGAATTGTATTAAAGGCACACAGGATTAGGAAGGGTGAGAACCACTGAGTCAGGGCTTCATGCCGTAGGTCAGACTGGTCTAGAACTCACTATGTAGCTCATGCTGGCCTCATAATGATCTTCCTGCCTCTTGAGTGCTTGGATCATAGGTTTGAGCCACCATGTCCATCTAGATATGTGCTTTATTTTTTTAATCTTTCTTTACGTAAAGAAAGATTAAATTCATACAAACCTCCTATACAGAAATGGTCCTCAACAATTGTTTGTTAATATTTTCTCTCCATTGCAACCAATCATTTTTTCATCGGGTAATGCTGAAGTTACAAGTAAATTTCAAAAGGGAGCCTGCCTCCCCAGTCCTACAGCCCTCCTGACTCCCAAAAGGTCACAAGGCTTGCATTCAGTCCTGTCTTCTGCTTTTGGATTTGAAATTAGAAACATATGTTAATTTACAAGGAAGCCATTTTTTCCTTGTTTTTTTTTTTTAATTTCCCCACTTCTGCATAAATCTTTAAAACCTCACTATGTCAAGAAACAGCAATGAAAATGTGAAGAAACTGTGATAGTGCCTTCCGCAACACATACACAGAGACACATAGAAAGAGAGAGACACACACACACAACTAGCATTCACACATAGGTACACACACAGAGACGCACTAACACACATTCACTCTCATAAACACACATTCACACACGCTAAAGAAAGACACATGCACTCACACACACACTCACACCCAGACACACACTAACACACATACACACTCACATATCCATACACACACAGAGAGATACACATATACTCACACACAGATACACACACACCCATCACACATACATACACACACACACACACACACACACACACACACACAGAGCACTACTGGTATATTTACCAAGATACAAGTTGAGAAACAGAGGGCTAATTTTAGATTTGGATTTTTCCCTCAAGTCGAAATAAGAAAAAAGCGCAAACATTAACTGAACCCCAGTGCACAAAACCTCCTAGTCATTGCCACCAGGCACTTTCAAAAACCAATTTTCTAGAGAAAAGATTCTGATTCATAGCTCATGAAATCATGAATCCTGCCTCCTAGGTAAATACAAGTGATTGAAAAGGCCACCACTAGATTCTGGGGGCAATCAGAAGTAGGAACCAGGACTGATCTGCTGTGTTCCAGCTCATTTCCTACCCTGATGACATCATACAGTGTGAAAGGGTCCTATCCAGACCCTAACCCAGAGGACAGTGGTGAGCAGTTTTCATAGACAGCCATGCAAGTCTTATGATATCCCATAATCATAACAGCAATCAGTAAATGGTGTAGTGAATTTTTGACCTCACTTGGCAAATTCCCCACTGGTACTGATGTGGTCAATAGCTAACACCACTCTGATTTTCTAAACATTGTTGATTCATCTCGGAGCTCAGTGCAAACCACAGAGTGGGCCAGGGAGGCTGTTGCTTGGTTATCTTGCTTTATTTGGGAGGAGCTCCCATCCTCTGAGCTACTAAGGTCCCAGAAGCAATACTGCCTCCTTCAGAGAGAGTACTTGCAGGATGGACATCTGTTGGCCCTTGGCCACTGTCTCCTCTTTTCTCCACTCCTTCGTGTCATCAATAATTGTCTCAGGGCTAAGGAAAACAGATGCACCTAGGAGACACCTGAGCTTTGTGTGATGTGTGATGATTCCTCTTTATATCTTCCTAGAGCACGCTGCTTCTCCTTTTTTTCTTTTTTTTGTTAAACTTTAGTGACAAGGGCTCTGGTGATAAGAGGTCACCAGAATGAGTCAAGAGTTAATCCCAGTCTCAGATTCTTTGTGAGTCTCTCTTTGACTTCAGTCTTCTGGAAACCCTGTCTCCTCTCAGCCTTTAGAAATGAACTGATTCTACCTGTATAAATGAACTCTGTTTAATTCCCGGGTCTGGAGAAACAGGCTCGCTGAGACATCATTGGAAAGCTACAGCTGTGTATAACAAACTCATTTCTGAACATAAATTAGAAAGGACGCAGTGGAGAAGGATGCAGAGCTGTGACAAGTAGGCTGATCTGTCCAGGACAGTGTGTCCTGGCTTTTAAACATCTCTTCATCAGATTCTCCCTAAAGCATGTTTGGTAATCAGAGCTTCCCAGAGTTGTCCAGTGGAATTTGATCAGTGATTCAATCTGCAGGACTTTCATTTCCCCATCACACTTGACCATCCTACATCCTCTACCCCCAAGGCTTCTGGCTCTCTCTGAATTTTGGGATAGAGTTGATTTGGTTTCTAAAATAGCTCTAGAATGTTCCCTAATGGTACTCGTATGCAAAGCAGGGAGAAGCTTTCTTACTTTCAGGCTGCCATCCAGTTTTAATGATGGTTTTGTGAAAATATCCGCCCAGTAGGATTCTTATGATAGGAAAAATTGGCGAAAGACTTCTTAGCATTAGGTACAACTCTGTGGCACCTGAAAAATCTGAAAACAGATTTCAGCATTGTTCTTGGAATGTTTTTGTTGTTGTTATTGTTTTGTTTGTTTGTTGTTTTTTGTTTTTCTTGGCTAAGTGTGATTCTGATCTTTCACACACTCATACAAATTTTGGACCTACCAATTATATGCTACGGGGTTTTTAGAGAGTAACTATCCACAGCATCTTTATAGGAGGAGTGTATCAATACTTCTTATCTTGAGGTGTGTGTGTGTGTGTGTGTGTGTGTGTGTGTGTGTGTGTGTGTAGTGGAACATGTATGTGGAGGCCAGAGGGCAATGTTAAGTGTCTTCCTCAATTGCTCTCTACAACAGTTTTGGATACACAGTCTCTCACAGAACCTGGATCTTGAAAATTTAGCGAGATGACTAGTCAACATGTCAACGACTCTACCTATTTTCATGTCCTCAGCGCTGAGATTACAGATGTATGACATAGCACTGGCTTTTACTTCTGTGCTGGAGATCTGATCAAGTGCCATCACCCTAGCCTTCATCTTGAGTTTTGAACAAGGATTAAACAAGTTAATGCAAGTAGTACATTTCATGCACTATCTAGTATATTTTAAGTATGTAATTCTATCTTTTTAAAACTCTGTTTGTACAAAATCTCATTGTTTTACTTGCAGTAATTAATTTATATGGCTGCTTTTTAGAAGGGATGCTAGATAGCTAACACAAACCTGATTCCTCTGCTGACAATGTCTTTGGCTGAGCAAATGATAACTTTAGAGAATATACATAGTGACCCAATTCATCATAGCATGTTATATTTCGTTTGGTGGTTTGTTGTAAATATTCACAAGAATCATCAAAGAAGTTAGCTCAGCAATTATAGGAAACGTTTGTAGCTGAGAGGAGCTCAATCATGACTTATGAAAAGGTAACACCAAGTGATGTTCCCTGCCATTAAAATGTTTGTTTGACCTTAATGACAGCATCAGAAACTTGGGGGCTTTGAGGGGAAACTGGGGAAGCTGTGCTCTTGTTATGTGCTGAGGATTGGTGGGGCAGGTGAGAGCTACCCCTGCTCTGCTGTATTTGTGAATATGTAAACACCTGTGGCCAGAGTTGGGATGGCTGGTGACTGTGGACATAAACTCATCATTGTCCTCCTCTATATGAAAAGAGATCAAATTCTCCACAGCAGAGCACACGCGTATGCATTTCATTGACCCTGTGGCACTTGTATTTCCTCTACGGAGACCTCCTCTCCTGCCACTGTAGGGACACTCAGCACAGGGACAGCATGGAACATTTGAGTAGGGCCTTAGAGGGTTCTGTTGCTTTTTTTTAATGTTTATTTATTACTGTAGGTTACATCTCCATCACAGTGCTCTCTTTCCACCCCTCCCAGTCCCACCCTTCCACCCTCTACCCCCTATCCCTTCCATCCCACTCCTCTGGAGTGGAGTGTCCCTACCTAACGGTCCCCTGCCCCAGTTCAGCAGTCATATGAGGGCCAAGAGCCTCCTCATACACTGGGGGCCTACAAGGCAGCACCACTAGGGCAAAGTATCTCATTGACAGGAAAAATGTCTATGTTCCTGTTCCCTTAGGTGCATTGGTTGTAGTATAGTTATCCTGTACTATAAGACTAAAATCCGATTTGTGTGAATGGAATTCCCAGAAGTTCTTGTACAAAAGCAGCCTTGTCTTTAAGTTCTTGCTCAAATTGTGTTTTGTTTTGTTTTGTTTTATAGCTCAAAGGAAACGCTGTTTGCCAGCCCAAGAAACAAGTTAGTCATTTCCAAAGCATGATCTGGGCCATCTGCATGCTACTTTACTCTAAGAGATGGCAAAATGTAAGGCTCAAAGAACTAGAAACTGTTTCTATGTTAGGGATTTAGACATTTTTTTGACAGTAACAGAAGACAGAGCATGGGTGACAGAGTTTTGCATGATTGTTTCCTTTCCCTGAACTTGAAGTGATTCACCACATAGATTTATGAGGTCACATCCACAACCAGTGTTTGGCCTTTACTGGATTTACAGAAAGGTTCCAGTTAGTTGTGCCCTTCTGTGCCTTTCAGCTTATAGCCAGCCACCTGTCATGCGTGGTTTGAAGAGGGTTGCTTAAATAGGGAACTTTCATTTTAAAGGCAAGGATTTAGATAAAAATAACTTGGTCACAGTCAATCACAGAGTGAGTGGAGGTAGGGATTTCCAATTCCAGCATGGAAAACAAACAAATCAAACCAAACAAAGGAACATGAAGAAACAAGAGCAATAACCCCTTTTATAAGCAGCTGCTGAATGCTTGCTTGTTCCTTTTCACCAAAACTGCTCCCATTTTCTCCACTCTATAGCCTTTCAGCTATAAAATGAGCAAGTTCTGAAGGTCTAACATGTAGGCACAGTAAATATTGTTAGCAGTAAGACATGACTGAAATTTGTTTAGAGAGCAGACCATAAGTGTACATATGCACACACATGTGCACCTGCACACACACAGACAGATCAGAGGTTCTCAGTCTGTGGGTACCAACCCCTTTGGGCATCAAATGACCTTTTCACAGGGGTCACCTAAGACCATCCATCATATCAGATGTTTACATTGTGATTCATAACAGTGTCAAAATTACAGTTATGGAGAAGCAATGAAAATAATTTTATGGTTGAATGTCATTACAACACAAGGAACTATATTAAAAATTGCATCATTAGGAAGGTTGAAAACCACTGAGATAGACAGTCACATGTGACAGGGACTGATGAGTTTGCCAGTGATGAACACTTCACACTGCTACCAAGAGACTAGTATTTGGTAATTTGTTGTTACCAAAACATCTCATCATGCGACTTAAATATGTGTAATTGTATTGGTCAATTCTAGATGATTAAAACTAGAGGGGAGCAACGATGTTTCTAAAAATAGATAACAAAAGCCATCTTTGGAGAAAGAGGTGAGGCACCCACCATGATTTCCCTAGGCTTTTTAGGAAACATAGAGGTGTTCCTTTGAACATATACTTGTGGATCTACAAGAAGGGTGATGTTGTAGACGTCAAGGGAATGGGCTCTGGTCAAAAAGGAATGTCCTATAACTGTTACCATGGAAGCCAAGAGAGAGGCACCTGGGTTCAGCTAAAGTGCCGTCATGCTCCACCGAGAGCAGCACACTTGTGAGAATGCATGGAAAGGAGCCTGAGATTGGCGTACGTTCCCTATGAATTCATGGCATAATGTACAAAAGGAAATGAAGGAACTAGACTGGGGTGGGGATGTAGCAAACAGCTGTCTTCCTGTTTATTCAGATGTATTTATCCTTCTCAGATCTCTGATGTTGTTGGAGACTAGACAGTTATAATCTCACAGCTACATTTTAAGTTGTTTAGGAATTAAAAGGATGCTCTACTTTAAACTCATGGAGATGGTTAGATAGTAGAATGTTAAAGTCAGGTGCCAAATACATATGGACTGGACATTGGGAATGTATGCTAAGCTATATAACTCTCATAATTGTAGCCTATTTATTTCTGTTGTTTTGTATTGTATTTATTGTTATAAGAGAAAGAACCATTTGTTAGACTGAAAGGGAGAGCTGTTGGGGGGGGGAAGATATACCTTAAACTTAAAAAAAAGGTAGAGGATGGGGGCTTGAGGGGGAAGAGGGTGGGAGAGTGGGACTGGAGGAGGAAGTAGGGAGGGGATTGTGATTGAGATGTAACTTGAAGAAATAAAAAAATAAATTATTAAAACAAAATAAAAAAAAGGATGTTCTAGGTCTAAGAAGATGTTTTTAAGTTGGTAATGCAAGTTAGGATGGAAACTGAGTTAGGTACAGAACTTTAAACTCATCAAGATAGATAGATAGATAGATAGATAGATAGATAGATAGATAGATAGATAATAGAATATTTTATTAGTTGCCAAATACATATGGACTGGATATTGGAAATGTATGTTATATCTTATAATTTTCATAATTGTTGCTTAATTGTTCTTATTGTTTTGTATTGCACTTATTGTTATAAGAAAAAGAGCCTTTCATTGAACTAAAAAGGGAGAGATGTTGGGAGGAAAAGACATACCTTAAATTTAAAAAATGTAAAAAATAAAATAAGCAGAGCTGCTAAATGTCTGAATCTGGACTTAAAAACTCTCTCTATTGTTGGTTTAAAGCAGGGGGCAAGTGTTCCCCATTCACTCTGTGTTTGGCGGAGAAACTGAAGATCAGTCCTTTGTGGTCTCTGACCCACGGTGGTCATTAGGGTGTACCACCCAGATTTCTGTATGTGGATGAACCACCCTCACTATTATTGAGAGCGCTACTGGCTGAGACAGACAGCTTCCCTTTGGGGACCCCTCACTGCTGTTGATAGTGTTACTGGTTGAGACAGACAGCATCTCTTTGGGGATCCCCTCTGCTCAAGAGAGTCATCTGGCCCAAAGACACAAGTCTTTCTGGAGCTTTTCCACATCTGATGGCCTGTCCAAGGGGAAATATAAAGGTTGAGGGTCCTGGTTAAAAGATAGAAGAAATGATACTCTGAGACGAGGCCCAGTTTCAGAAGGTCTCTTAGGGTGGTTGAGTTCTCCAAAGAGACTGAATCCAGGTCTACTGCTCCCTCTGGTCCATTCACTCTTGTCTTCTCTTCTTGAAGTATTGATCCCAATACCAACCCTTACTGAAAACTTCCTGTTGTCTGTTCAGGCTGTGCAACAGAGCACATGAGACTGGACAGTTATTGAATAACAAAAATTTGTTTTTCACAGCTTTGATCAAGGGGCTCAGAAACTTGGCTTTTCTCTTTCATAGCTGGCTGTGTGTGTCCTCAGAAGCAGAAGAGTCAAGGTAGCCCATTCATGAGAGTTCCACCTCATCACCTAATCAACCCCCTTTCCCTTCCACCACCAAAGGTTCCCATTTCTGATCTATTACAGTAATTATTAGGGCTAGGAATATAAGTATTGGATAGACACAAACCCTCAGACACAGCATTACCTCTTCCACCATGCTCCATTTCTCGGGGACTTCTTTTTCTGTGCAGTCAGGGAGACATCATAGAAAGAAAGGATTTGCTGATGTTCACATTCCCACCCAGGCCCTGGTCCTGGATTTACATAAGCTTATCCCATTGATCCCTGGAACGTTCCATCCCATTATAGAAGTCTGGCTTAAGTGTCATTCTTTTCTTCAAATTGTATGAATGAGTTCATTAGTCATTGAGAATTTTATTCCTAGAGTGATATGTACCAGAAATGTTATACGGCCACTTCAAATAGCATGTATATTCTCCAGAAATATTTCTTAGACCTCCTACTGAGTTAAGAATGACAGGGCTTTTTTTGTAAGAGGACATAGGACATAGTTCCACTTGATTGCTATGTTGCTTCATTCATACATTCATTCACGCAACAAATAAGATTTGAGTGTCTATTAACATAATAGGTACTGGGAATCAAGAACATGGTTTCTTTAAATTTACATTACAGACAAGGGGAGATAGAAAATTACAACTACAAGATTGTGACAGTCAGTGAGCAACGCTATGAAGATAATAAAATAAAGTAATATGATAAAAAATGATTGTACACAAAGAAGAATGAGAGAGGTACCATATATACATTCAAAAATAAAACCTAGCATTGAAGAAGAGATATTTGAATACACTCCTACACAAAATCTGCATGGAGGCAATAGGAAATACAAATGCCCAAAGCGGGAACAAACTCAGAGACAAAAAAGAAAAAAAAGTCCAAATACTCTGGATGCCTGAAGTATGTTAAGAAGGTGGGCAAAAGATGAGGTAAGCCAAAAGGCAGAGGAGTGAAACTACAATTTAATTAATTATTGTAGTTATTAGTAAGTATAAACTGTAAGATTAGGCTGGCAGAGTAGCTGGCAGCTTTGGCAGAGAAGAAGGTGGCCTGGCCTGAGTGCTTTAACTGGTTGCCTGACTTATCCTGGAGAAAGAGCCCCGGAACCAAGGATGGCCTACACCACCTGTAACCCAAACTCTGTTATAATTAATATAAATTGTTATATTCGGCCAGTAGAATTACCAGCAGCTTGGCGGGAGCTTCACCTGGGCTCAAGGGGAGTCCAGGAATCTGGAAGTCCAACAGCCCAGGACTGCTTGGACTGAGGGCCTATAAGCTGCCACAGTCTTTTCCCCAATAATTAAATACACCAAGGCCTTTTAATGTTTTAATGCTTAGCCCTTAGCTGGGCAGACTCTCAATTAGCTACTCTAAATTAACCTGGATCACCTAATCCCAAATCGCCATGTGCCTGTGATTACCTTCCAGCATTCTCAAGGTGTAAAAAAGGGGGGGGGGGATTCTCTATGTGTGCTCAGGGTTCCTGTTCTCATCTTAGGAAGTCCCGCCTTCCTATACACTTTCTGCCCAGCTAATTGGCCATAAGTGACTATTATTAACCAATCAAGAGAATGCCTCAGAAGGGGGTGGTAACCAGACCTCAGCATTGAAAGCAGCCTATCAGAAACAATGTTATTAGACTTTCCTCAACAGAGTAGACTTCTTTTAAAGATTTTATTTTTAATTATGATGTATATTTGTGTATGTATGTCTGGATGTGAGTGTAGTGATGTGCACATGAGTGAGTGCCCTCAGAGGCCAGAAGAGGGCATCAGATTCCCCAAAGCTGCCCTTACAGTGATGTGAGCTACCCAATATAGGTGCTGTCAAATGAACTACAGTACATGCTCTTAACTGTTGATCTATCTCTCCAGCCCCAGGGTGGATGTATTACAAGTCTGGTGAGAAACTTTGGACTTTATTTGAAGGACATTAGGAAATCCTCCACAGGGTCCTCAGCAAAGGAATGACTCCACTCCACTTACATTTCAAAGAGAGAGCCAACATCCTTGAGGAAGACACATGGTAAGTGGGCTAGCATTCATCCCAGCAATCAATCAGAAGGTAAGAAGAAATGGGTGTGCTTGAACTATGGTGAAAACTGGAGAGATGTGAGTGGCTTTAGGATGATGACAGAGGCCAGAAGACAGGGCATGGGAGTGGTTTGCATGAGATGCTTGAAGGGTTAAAAGAAAACCAGAGTCAATCCCAGCAAGTCTTTCGTCCTATGGCTGCTGTTGATCGGGTTTGGGTTTAGGCTGCATTTGAGAATCCCTATAAATGATTGATGTGCTTTGCCTCCAGCAGCCACTGGCTCTTCCTGACAGCAGGAGTGTCAGAGATATGCCTGGATTGTTCATTCTTCTATGAGCCTCACCTGCTATCCCTGGGGAATTGTATATACTGTGGAGAGGCATTCTGTGCTCTTACCAGTACCTCTTCTGAAATTTGCCATGCGTCACTGTTTCAGGACTTTATTATAAATGAGTAGCTAAAGGCAAAGTGTAATTAGGGACAAGGGCAGTGAGATACACAAAGCTGGCATTGCTGTCAGCTCTTTATCCCCACCCAGTTCTGTAACTATTACATTGCCACAGGCGCACTAACACCTCTAACCACCCCCACCATCCTGATGGTTAGGGGAGGCACAAGTAACAGTTGCTTTACTATCATGAGCCTGACTTTCCTCAGGAATTGATAGAGAAACAAATTATCCGGTTCAACCAGGTGCATGTGTTTCTTCTAAGGACATCAAAAGCACGTAGATGACTAATAGGGACTCTTGGAGCCCTCTATATTTATTTAACAATAATGATGTTTTATTAAATGGCGTTCTCTATCTTTACTGTAGAAAATTTCCAGTGTTTTTCATGGCTGCTGTTGGGTTGCTCAAATGACTATATGTTTGAGCTACAGAGACTGGGTCTGTCCCCATCTCCTCGGGGTTTTCATTATGTTCCCTTTTCTGTTGCCATCCATCCACCAACTGGGTTATGACACACACATCAGAGGCTTCACTCTTTGCTGGGTATATTGTTACATTTTATCACCTTGTTATTTCTTTTTCAATTCCTGTTTGTTCCCTTTTTGTTATTTTTCCCCATTATTTTGTTTCTACATATGTATCTTTGGAAACCAGGGAGAACAAGGGAGAGGATATGTCTTGAGTACCCTGATATTCACTTGTGCTTTCAAATGTGTGGTGTCAAGAATTCACTTTCTGTTTGGACTCCAAGGGAAGGGTCTTGGAGTAGGATGTAGGATGGGAATCTTTCCAACACAAAGCTCAACTCTCAAGCCAGAGTTCACATTCAAAGGGGAAAAACATGCAGCCAAACATTAAACCTGAGGAAAACAAGCCACAGTTTATGTCATTGGGAATTTTGAGGATACTGTTTCATAGTAGGAGAGAAATACTGTATCAAAATGAAAGATTTTTCAGAAATTTTGAGGCAGGAGTAAGTAGCTTATTAGAACACCTAAGAAGGAAGGGCCACCCACCTCAACAATTTCCTCATCCCCCATTTTTTTTTGGTTTGATTTTTTTTTGAGACAGGGTTTCTCTGTGTAGCCCTGGCTGTGGTGGAACTCACACTGTAGACCAGGCTGGCCTCGAACTAAGAGATCTTCCTGCCTCTGCCTCCTAAGTGCTGGCATTAAAGGCATACACCACCACCACATGGCTCCCAAATTCTTTTTAATTAATTAAGTAATTTGTTTCTCTGTGTGTGTGTTGGGAGGTGTTGCATACCTGTGAGTTTCATGATCCCAGAAGAGGGTGTCAAATGTCCTCTTCCATCACTCTCCACATGCCTCTGAGGCTATAAACCTGGGGCTCATGTGACCCTCCTGTCTCCACTCATCTTGGACCTGCCAATGCAGGCATTAGCAGGGAGTCCTATTTTGCAGCAAGCTGTTAAGGCTTGTCATATGAGTAGTGGAATCTGAACTCTGGTTCTCATGATTGCAGAACAAGGACTCATAATTTCTGAACCATCTTCCCAGTCCCTGACTTAAATCCATTTATTTACAACAAAGCAGAAGTTTCCTGATCTTAATAGACACAGTCTCAAGGTGCCCTTTACTACCGGACAGGAAAATGACCTGGAGAGTGGCTGATGCCATCCTTTAGTTCTAGGGTTTTGAAGTCTGCAAGGCAAGGATGGGGAGTGGGACAGATATGGGGCTTTCAAGACCCCAGGGACTCTAAGCTCCCTCCAGAAGGAAGACATCAACTTAAGTGACTTCTGTAATAGCCACCCATAACTCTAAAATGAGCACAGAGCAGAAAAGAAAGATTCTCTCCAAAATAGGTATTTTAATAAATATGTCATGAGTTATACAAAAAAGAGAAGGGTTAGTTTGTATTCCACCAAAAATTACCTGAGACAACCATGAGGGTGCAACTGGACTACTCTAAGAGAGTTGGATAGGTCCAGAATGATCACAGAACAAGTAATAAATGGCCAAGAATTAAATTATCACAAGGGCAGCCAGTACTCTCACAAGGACTTTGTTAATTCGGTCCTACAAAAACCACACTCCTGAGAAACTAGATGTGCAAAATTTAGTGGACCAAGTACTTGCAAAGGAAAAAAGAGGAAGGGGCTAGAAGATGTGAGGCCAGTTGGCCAGTTCTGTTACAAAGCTGACCACTGTGGAAGACAGTGGGACGGGAGGCTGGGGGGAAGGCTCAGTCAGGAAGGTATTAGTTGTCCAGGAATATGGACTGCGTTTGGGTCCCTCAGGTGGATGTATTAAGTTAGGGATGGTAGAGTGTGCTTACAGCCTAGTTCTGCAGAGGTAGAGACAAGAAAGTTCCCATAGCTTGCTGGCTGCCAGTCTAGCAGAATAGGTGAAGTGTGAGACTCTATCTCAAAACATAAGATGAAAAGTGACTGAGAAAGACATCTGACAACTTCTAATATTTGGATGAATGCCTACACATACAAATATGTGTATCTACACATATACAAACAAGTACATGTGAATACAACACACACACATACACACACACACACACACACTTTTAAATATAAAAAAGGAGAGTAAGGAGGTGTGACTCTCAGACTATAGTGTAGTTCTAAGAAAATGTACACCTCAACAGTAAAGAATCTGAGGCAAAATTGTGGGTCAGAGAATGCTGACTTATCTCAGGAATATATTTGCCTTAATTTCTTTCTGATTACAGTCACTGGTAGAAAAATGACTTGTCTGAATTATAACTTTTAAGAAAACACAAGCTTTTTCTTCTTGGTTGTTTCCCCTAACAAATCTCTTACAAGTTTGACCCTATCTTCATGTCTACTTCCTGAAGGACCTATTGAACTTAGGTGGTCCTGAGAGTTCTCAGAAAAGTGAAGTAGGAGTTTGGGACTAGCATCCTTGTCATTCATCAGGCAGAGAGGGTGCTATTCAGTGTGACAGGAAGACATGGATGATCCCTGGCACAAAGTATGGGTTATTTGGTAACAAGTTCTCCAGTGGTAGTGGGATCATGTTCTCACAGACCTAAGGAAGTCACTTTTCACAAACATTGCAATGACTCAGGCATTTGGAAAATGTGAGTGGGAACATTCTTTGTGGTCTGCAGAATTGGCTGGGCTCCTCTAAATTGCACAGACACCTTGAGGATGGGTAATGGGAAACTGTGGGTCACTGACGACAAGTAGTTAGGCCCAAAGAAACATCTATCACCTTCAGTGAGAAGGCACACATAGCTGATCAAGACCCTGAAGATCCAGGACAGATGCAGAGCTCAAAGGTCATTGAAGGCTAAGCAAAAGCAGGCTTGTCGTAAAGTTAGAATCTTGGTAAGGACAACTTTGGGATCCTAAGATATGAATTTGGGAAATCTGGGTGAATATTCCTGAAGACGTTGTCTCTGGAGACCCATGTCAATCACTCTCACTCTGCTGGAGAACATTGAAGGAACCCAAAGGCAACCAGTGTCATGCACCAGCATCTCTCCTGACTCTGTTCCTGGCTGGCAGACTGATAACTGGGGATAAACTCCAGCATAAGCCCACCAGGAATTTGCTCAGTCTGATAAAGATGGACAGAATTTCATATAGAAAACCTATCATTGAGCAGCTGGCATATGTCCCAGGAGCAAAGGCTGTAGCATTGGGAATGGGATTTCAAAGTCCTTTCCCAGGACTGGAAGTTGGGTAAGACTGGATGGACAAGAATTCGCTGATCTAGACTTAGCTTTTTTTGATGTGAAATTTAGCATTCTGGTGAGAAGCCCAGAAGCTGTGAAAATGTGCTTCAAGGGTAGCTCTTAGAAACTTGCAAAAGAACTAACCAATATAGGATGAAGGAGAACAGAAGACAGGAGAAGGGAGGAGAGGATACATTTTTGTGAGGACAGAGGACCCACCACAAGGGGATGCATCACAAAAGGAGCAGGGGCAAAGCTGGGGATATGCAAGTCATTAGATATTTATGCCAAAAGAGATGGTAGGAGAGGCAGTCATGGTGCTTTAACAGGGCCGGGAAACATGCGGTCCCCAAATAAGGGTCAGGTGCAACAAACCACCACCACCTTGCCATAAACATGGTGAAGGACAAAGCGGTTTGACACACAGCAGAAAGGGCAAAAAAAAAAAGGAGGTGGGTATGGCATCCTCAGAAGAAAATGGATAGAAAGCTAGTAAAGGTTAGCCATCCACAACCAAATGGAAGGAATGGGTGGAAAACCGAGAGATTGGCCAAAGGCAGTCATTCCAACAAAATGTCACCAATCCAGAGCTGAGTAGAGTACCCAGGAGGCAAAGCTCTATGAAACCAGAGCATGGAAAGACCACAGTGACTCTTTAAAACCCCAACAATGTACTTCTAGAAATTACTTAGGTCGTTGTACCTTGTAAAATTAAGACATTTAGACATTTTGAGGGCTGTTGGGCACAGTGTAAAACTGAGCTTTGCCTGGAGACTCAAAGCTTATCATGGCCCTTCCATACTTATGGGAGTCTGGTAAAATGGAGTTCTGGATAAAACGTACTTCCTAGGGTGACCAGTGAACTCAGTGGCTTACCAAGTAAATAACTACCCAATCCCAGAGTGTATATTTGAAATAAACATAGTTATATCGTTGGCTTATAGTATAAAATGCATTTTGTACTATAAAGTGCAACTTCTGAAACTGCCCCAAGTTTGTAAGCCCAAACAATGTCACATCCTCTGAGACATGTTGGAGGTTGGTACCACTCATAAAGACCTACAGGAGACAAAGTGGTGGTAGCAATTAGGTTACTGAGCAATTTGCTAGTCTTGCTCCTGTGGAAAGGCTTATTTAGGACAGATAAGCTTTGTTAGCCATAATATGAATAAAATGACTGAGTTTGTGTGGAGCTGGCCACCACACTCAGACCATGTGGTTGGAGTCTGCAGTTTGCCCACAGGGTGGTGACCACTCTCCTGTTACACCTGCATGGCCTGACTGTCTCATACAGGACCTCATACTGCTCACACAGGACAAACAATGGCACGTGATTTACTCAGGGACTTGTAAGACACATGAGCTGCAGCATCTTCTGTTCTCTTTTGAACTTCTATCCTGCCTAAACTTCATTCCCTTTCCACTCTCCAGGAAACAGAGAAATCTTTGGGTCCAGTTCTGATGTTTAATTCATCACTGCAGTCCTGTCATTTAGTACACAGTCTGGCAGGCAGGGCACGCTGGAAAACTAATTAGCAAATGGAACAATGTCAGGGGGCACAATTCAGTCACCTTTGAAGAGCTCACCTCTCCTCTACAAAGGGTCACTCCATAGGAAAAATGCCTTCCTAGAATAAAAAAAGTCCTTCTCTGTGATGCTGCCCCTATTTCTCCTCTCCTGACCTCCTTCTGTAACTATGTCTGGCTGGGACAGAGGTGTCCCTCTAAAGCAGCCATAACTGTCCTAGAAGAGTCTTTTAAAAATTTAACCATGTTAGTGCTTTGCTTCCTACTGACCAATGAGCTGCAGAGAGACCCAAGAGTAGTGGGAGAGCAGAACTTTGCATTCTACACCAACAGTATCCATTAGATCTCAGCCTCTTAGGTACCAGCACCTCTTCACCTTTAACTGTGGGACAACCACCCACACCTGCCATCAGGCTTGTGTGCCTTTCAGGACTAAGAATACATACTAGCATAGTCATGGTGGAAATTTAAATAGGTGAATTGGAGGCCTGAATTAAGAACAAGTCTGGCCTATGGCTGACTGTCTGGCTGCACAGGCCTAGAAGGCTCTGAAAGAGCACTAAGGTCTTCTCCCTGGTAGTTTCCCACAGACTGGAACACTGTAAAAAGATCTCGTGTGTTTGAGGTGTGTTTGAATGCTCCAAGGACATTAACTTCAAAAGTCTGAATTGGCTTGGAAGCTCTTTTGTTATTGATGTAGTTGGCATGGTTACCAACAGCTCATGTTCAATATCAACTTTGACTCTGTGTGTGTGTGTGTGTGTGTGTGTGTGTGTGTGTG
>CAJQZJ010004767.1:8607599-8623682 GCA_907164525.1 Lophiomys imhausi
AGAGAGAGAGAGAGAGAGAGAGAGAGAGAGAGAGAGAGAGAGGGAGACAGAGACAGAGACAGACAGGGTCTCCAGTAGCCCAGGTTGGCCTCAAACTCTGTTTATAACTGATGATAATTTAGAATTTCTTATCCTCCTGCTTCAACCTCCTAAATGCTGAGATTACCAGTGTGCACCACCATCAGGTCCAGTTTATGAAGAGCTGGAAGCAGACCCCAAGACAAACACTCTACCAGCTCAGCACAGCCACTGTCATCCACATTGTCCTTCAATAGCAAGGATGGAGGTTTATACACCAAGCACAGAGGGGAGAAGTTACATGGCATAACTGGAGTCATGGAGCCTGAACTTGGATCTTCATGGTGTCACTTCAGGTGGGTCCATAAGCTTCAGTGTCTTCATTATAAAATGTTGAAAATAAAAATAATTCCCCATAAGGCTGTGAATTTTCCAGGTACGGAAGGTGAAAAGTTCCATAAAATGTAAAAGCTTCACCTCATGATATAGTAGTTCATGCTACACTATGTATCCAGTAATGCTATACAAAAATCTGTGGATATTTTCATAACTTATAAACCATGACTGATTGGGAAGATGAGATAGAAAATCTGGTGAGTTTGCAGCTGGTCAAAGCCAAATGTGGAAGCTCACTTTTATAATCCCAGCACTTGGGAAGCTGAGACAGGAGGATTGCCTGGGCTCTCAAGGCTAGCTTTGTTTACATAGTCTGAATTCCAAGACTGCCTAGGCTACATAGAGAGATGGGGCAGGCGAGGTGGAGGTGGGAGGAAGAGAGGGAGATAGGGGAGAAGAGAGAGAGAGAACTCAACAGATGCCCTCAAAGTATAAATAGATATATATTTTTGAAGTCTATAAGAAAAAAGATGGGGCTAAAAGACATCTGTTTAATTTTATTTGAAATCTGTGCAAAGTGGAGGGATTAAGTAAACAAGAATGACATGCTTCTTGTTGGCATAACATGGTGTTTGTTGTTGATACAATAACATAGCAAATTTAATCTGGTTTATTTGTCTAAAAAAGAACATCTTATCTTCTATTTAGAGTGGGCGAGGAAGCAGAACTCTGATCTGATTTTTGGTGTCGGATTGATTTGTCCTTGAGTTTTTCAGAACAAAAACTTCCTTACTGAGCACCTGGTAGGGATCAAAGTGTGGCATGAGAGACTGGATCAGAATGACCTCAGCTCTCAAGAAATTCAAGTCAGTTAAGACACATTGATTAGACTCAGTGGAGCAGACACTGGTCTAGCTTCTGAGGGCAGTGAGCCCTCCTAATTCTAGTTCATTTTGTTCTTCTAATCTTTTTCTGACCCTCTGGCCCTTCCTGGTTTGATTCACCTTTGTTGGGAAATAGAGAGAAGAATGCCAGCCTTCAAACATTAGAAAAAGGGGGCCTTAGGGGAATGGAGGAACTGTGACGTGTGTGGGCAAAGCGCTCTTCTCATGGACCTGTTGGTGGCTGTTCTTTTCATGCTTGCCTTTCAACATCAGTTATACCCAGAGTAGTAATGGGTGACTAAGTAACTGTACCCACTTATGTCCAAAGACTGTTTCCTTAAGCTCCTGAGGTGGAAGCTGGGACTTTATCCTAGGGGATCTTGGACATACAGGACATTCTCTCTCTTTCTCTCTCTCTCTCTCTCTCTCTCTCTCTCTCTCTCCCTCTCCCTCCCCCTCCCCTTCCCTTCCCCCCTGTCCCCCCTATCTGATTCCTTCTCAGAACTGATACCATACCATCCACAGCACACTCAGCTGCCCTCTACTGAAGCTTAAGTCTGGCCCAGTCAAGGAACCTCAGACTGCATTTTACAGAATCCCTATACCCAGAGACGTTCATGTATTTAGGGTGTGAGCAGAAGCCAGTGTAGACTGGGAACAGGAGGGAAACATGATCCTTCAACCACCTCTTTCTTCTGCAGAAGGACCTTGGAAAGATGCTTTTGGGAGAAAGGAATGGCAGAAAGACATTTGCAGAGTGTCTGCTTCAGCTCCACCAAGATACCCTTTTCTCTCTATAAGCCATTGTAGTTTTAACAGAAAGAAGGACCCAATTCCCCCGTGCTTATGCAAGAACCAAGGGAAAGAGCCCAGGGCATCTCCCAGGGGCCCATACACTTTGCTGGAAGGGAAGACACAGGGAGTAGAAAAGTTTTAGCTGTCTCTGCCAAAGGAGAAAAGACCCAGAATGGATTACAGTGGTACAGGGCCAGGGCTGTACCAGCTGAAACCTACAGTCTCTTGTACAATTGGTGAGTTGGAGTGGGAACTGACAAATGTCACTTAGATGTCCTTTTTCTATGAGCCTTTTATGTGGGCTCTTTTTACAGTGAAGGGGTCAGTAGAATTGATTTGCTGGGATGGCAACGCAGGCAGACTCACTAGCACACAGGATACACGGAAAGCTCTCAACACAGCTAGCCACGCAGTTGAGTCCATTCTCAGTTCCCTCTTAGAATGTAATTCCCATGTTCTTGCAAAGGGAAAATTAATGAAGTGCTGAAAGTTTCAACACCCATAACTAGACATCACAACTGAGTCTTGTTGCTGGCAGAGTGTTGGAAAGCACATAGAAAATGTAATGTTTTTGTGAGGAAAGTGTTTCTCACCGTTACTCCCCCTTTTTGCCTTCACTGCGTAGAGTAGTTAACTCTGGTTAAGTCTCTGTGCTGATGGTGTTCTGCGGCTCAGCCCAGAGCAATGGAGGCAGCCTGCCAGTATCTCACAAGTATTTGTTTTTACTAGTACAAACAACCTCAAAGCATCCAAACGAGGGCATTTCAGCCCCCATTCTCCACGAAATTTCTTAAAAACGAACTCAAATGTAGAGGGGGTGACAGGGAGTCAAAGTTTTTTCTCCCCTTCCCAGCTTCCGTCTAGATTTTGAGCCAGTATACTAAAATAAGGCCCCTAACTGACTGCTATTTTCTGCAGTGGGTTTAAAAAAACAAAGAAAGAAACTTCTTTTATATTAAGAGCTTACAGTCTCATTGCAGAGGGAAGTCCTTGCCCCCTTTACCGCCGCTCTCCTTGGCTATATCCTACATGATTATAGTACCCATCAGAGCTAAAGAGATGGTGCTGCAGTGTGTGTGTGTGTGTGTGTGTGTGTGTGTGTGTGAGAGAGAGAGAGAGAGGTTTGTGTTTATGCAATAGTTTGTGTGTGGTGCATTTCTATAGTGCATGTATATGTGTAGTTTGTGTGTGGTGTGTATACAATTTCTATGTAGTAGATTGTGTAAGGTGCTTGTTCCTGTATGAATGTATAGTTGTGTGCATATAAAATGTTTTGTGCATAATTTGCATGTATGTATAGTTTGTCTGTGTATAGTTTATATCAAGTAGATTGCATGTGGTATGTGTATATGTGGTTTGTATTGAGTATGGACTGTATGTATATAGTTTATATGGAGGATAGACTATGGTGTATGAATGTGTAGTTTGTATTGAGTATAAATTGTGGGTGTGTATATATGGTTTTTGTACAGTTTGTATTGAATATAGTTTGTGTGTGGTGTGTGTATAGTTTATATGTATATAGCGTGTGTGTGTGCATGTGTATGTGTATGTGTGTGGTTTTACTGATTATCAGCTGTATGTGTGGAGAAGTGACTGTCATTTTCTGACATGTACACTCATATCATCACTCTGCAGATCAAGATATAGGTGTATCACCCCCAGGCCTCTGCAGACCCTTTATATCTCTATCCACTCTCCTCTTTCCACCATCCCTAAACCCAGATGGTCACACTACTGTGCTCTGTGGTTTTGGTTTTTCTCTTTAACATGGAACTGGACATGGTAGTACACACTTCAGCACTAGGAAGGATTAGGCAGGAGGGTCACCATGAGTTCAAGGCCTAACTGGACCACAGAATGAGTGTGAGGCCATCTGGAGACATTTAGAAGAGCTTGTCTCAAAAACAAACAACAAGGGCTGGTGACATTGCTAAGCAGACAAAGGTATATGCCACCCTTCTTCCACCATGCTTGACGACCTGACTTCAGGCCCCACACTGAGTAGGTGTGTACTCTCTGCCAGAAGCAAGTTTCAGTTCTGAGATCTTGCTTCAGCACCAACTTGACTACAAGTTGTCCCAGGACTTGCATGTAAAACCGGTGGCCTACATAAGATCACACACATAAATGTATGCACATACACACACATAACCAAATGTATAAACGCAATAAAAATAACAAAAATGGTGTTGTTTGAATAAGGAAACTGTTCATATACAAAGTACAGTTACTGCTGGGCGAAGACTCAAGTTTGCAACTTTATTTTTATTTTAATTTCCTCTATTCCTCACTTTTCTGTGTCGTTTTTTCCAACTTTCCATCTATGAATAAACTACTTGCCTCTGAATCCTTTTGCCCTCACTTACATACAGTAGGGCTGCCATGAATATTTTCTATATACATTGACAATCATATCAGATGTATTAATTCTTGCTGAATAAAATTTAGGAATCTTGAGAGGAAGAAGCACCTTGAATGTACCTGTATTTTTAGATACTCTTTTTTCTTCAAAATGTTTGAAGCATCTTTGAATAAAAACTTTGCCTTTCTTTTTCAGTAACTCCCTCTAACTTAAATTTAGCTATTCACTTGGATAGGTCTGTGGCAACAAATTCCCTTAGGTTTCCTTTATCTGAGAAGTGTCTGTTTCCTCTTCATGTTTGAAACAGTTTCATTACGTATAAAACTCTGGGCTGACAGTCCTATCACTGAAAACTCTCACATGACACCGATCCTTGGGAAACATAAGCAAATGTCTATTAATGCCATCGAGGGAATTAATGACAAGCTTGGTCAGTGTTACTTACAGAAGTATGAGTGAGAGGCCCTTTACTGGGGTAGAAATGACTCAAAGACAGCTGCATCACCAAAATCCCAGCCAGGTACAAGTGACTGTGCACAAATACTGGAATCCTGGAGCCCACTGCACACTTTGCAGGCAACCCAACAGGTGAGAGGATTCTCCTCCAGGTAGCTCAGCTGACCTCTGTCTCCTTCAGGCAGTTTGAGTGTCCTCAGTCTCTTCCATATGTTTGTCTTGTCTCTCTGCCTTTTCTAGGTAGCTCAGCTGATCTGGGAGTCTTATAAACTCCTCTGCTGGAGGAAGGTCTAATACATTGGTTCTAAGAGGCTGATTTCAATGCTGAGATTTGGTTACTGCCCCTTCTGAGGCATTCTCTTGATTAGTTAATAAAAGTTGCTGATGGCCAATTAGCTAGGCAGAAAGAGTATAGGAAGGTAGGACTTCCTGAGATGGAAACAGGAACCCTGCATTTTACACAGAGGAATCTCTCTTTCAGCCAGGAGACATGTAAGTGGACAGACATGTTTGAGAGCTCTAGAAGGTAACAACAGGCCACATGGCATTTTGGGATTAGGTAGTCCAGGTTAATTTAGATTAGCTAATTGAGAGTCAGCCCAGCTAAGGGCTAAGTGTTGAGACATTAAAAGGTCTTGGTGTATTTAATTATCAGGAAAAGGGCTACAGTGGCCTATAGGCCGCCAATCAAAGCAATCCAGGCCCATCAGCCTTCCACCAAGCCCCAGCGACTGTCCCTCCAGAATGCCGGCAATTCTGCTGGTCTAATATGACAGACAGTTTATAATTATTAATAAAAATCCAACAGTGGTCCCACCAAGCTGCCCTGCCAAGCCGCCCCACCAGGCCTATAGACTTCTAAGGCAAGTCAGGCATGCCAATCTCCCACCAGACCGCCAGCTGCTCTGCCAGCCTGATATAACAAATTATTGTTATTAATGAAGATATTAGTTAACAAAGTTTAGGTTGCAGGTGATGAAGGCCACCCTTGGTCCAGGGCTTCTTCCTCAGGACAAGTCAGGCCACCAGTTAAGATGGGCCAGGCCTGCCGGCTTTTCACCAGCCCACTAGCTGCTCTGCTGGCCTAATCTTATAGTTTATACTTACAATTGATAAATAAGTTGCAGTTTCACTCCACATTGTCTCTTTCTCTTTCTGACTGTGTGGCTAGTATCTGAATCTCCAGATGGCTCAGTTGGTCAGGAACTGTCTCTCCCCAGTCCTTTCTGCATCTAAATACTCAAAAAGGGAAGGACCTCTTATATCTGGTCAGTTTCAGGGACTTCCTGAGGCTTCTGAGTTGCTCACTTCCTGTGTCTTAATGGTTTTCCCTGCAGGACGTAATGTGTGGAGAAAATTGTTACACAACTTCCTTCCTGTGGTTTCTCATGAGGATGGGGTAGCATTTGGTGGAATGCAGAGCAGCGAACAGGCAAAGAGAAGAGTTTGTCCAGAATAGAAATTGATAATTAGGAAGCAATTATACATGTCATAAGTAGCAATAGAGGGAAGGTGAGCTGTAGAGTACGATAGGCAAGCAAAAAAAAAAAAACTATTTAAAAGAAGTGACAGAAAGTGAGGGCTGTTTATGAGGGACACCATGGAAACTCATGAGATATGGAGATTGGGAATCCATTTCAAGACCTAATACTGCTTACTTGCCACTATCTTTTGGCAAAGAGTCTGTTTCTATGATGAGTAAATGATTTGTTCACTTTCTTATTACTTGGACTCTCATGGTTTGTCACAGGAAGCCATATCACGGAATTGAGACTGTCTACCTGTTGTTATTTCATCATTTATTTTTAATTATGTATATGTGTGGGTATGTGCTTTCATGTGTCGTGTGTGTGTGTGTGTGTATGTGTTCTGTCTCCTTAGAGGCCAGAAGAAGGTGCTGGATCCCTTGGTGCTGGAGTTATGTAGGTAGTTCTGAGCCACCTGACATAAGTGTTGGGAAATGAACCTGGGTCCTCTGCAAAAGCAGTTCTCACTATCTTTTGAACCATCTCTCCAGTCCTTGTTTGTTCTTTTGAAAGTCAATTTCCCAACATGCCACTCCAACAGTAACATCTTTCTGGCTAATTCACGTAGGACTTATTTAACATGTGGTGGAATCAGGACTAAATGCTGTGAGAAGATAAGGTTTCTTTCTGTAACTCTTCTATTGTCAGCCTAGACAGCCTGAACATAATGTAAGTTTTATTCCAGCTGGGCTCTGATTGACAGCTAAAGCTTGTCATTCATTAAATTATTGCTCATAAATAGAAGACCCATATAAATAATATCATGCCTTTTCTTCTTTGTCACTTCTTAAAACAATCAAAAAGATGTCCATAATTCCTTCCAATTTTACTAAACATATGAAACATTTTATCTAAATTTTTCTTGTATGGTAAATATCATAGAGTACCATCACTTCATGCAAAGCAGGCAAAGATTCCATTTAATTTCAGATCAAGATCCTAAGTCAGTGCTATGTTTTATGTTTCTTCTCTCCCCTTAATTCAGTAATAACAAAAATTGGTACAGCCTACTTCTACTCATTTAACAGAAAGTGAGCTTTAAAAGTGACAACCATTTCAATGTGTATTTCAGAGCTAAGAGATTGTTGTGCTGAGCACATTGCTATTCTGAAAGCCATCTTCACTACTGCACCATTAACTGGGACATCACTACAGTTGCACAAATACCACAGATTCATAATCACCCCACAAGAGCCTTCTGGAATGACGAGATCTTCATCCTGTTTCTTACTCGAGCTTACTTATTCTTCCACTTACTAATTCAGCAATGACAATGGATTAATCACCACCTTTATCATTATATCTGCTAGACCTCAGGCATGGCGGCTACATATTTATATACTGCCATTACTTGCATTGGGCAGCTGCTGTGTCCTCCCAATTGAAATATTCCTTCCTGGCATCAGGAGGATCACGAACTCCAGAAGCTTACAATTAACTTACCATTAACTTACAATTACTGACCATCACAAACACCAACGTTTTCAAGGCTCTTCTCAATACTGACTCATAGTGTCTCTCTTAAAATCTGACCAAGAAAATACATGTAAGATGGGTAAGTTAAATTCCCTCTCCAGAAAACTAGTTTTTTAAAATCATTTTCGCAATCACCTGGTGAGCAAATAATGAGCTTAATTCCATTCCCTGTTGATCCTGGACATAATGGCCTGAATTGCATCTGTGACTGCAGTGGACTGAGCCCTTTCTCTCTGAAGAAACAAAGCAGGCAATGAGAAACAGGTTGCTTTTGTCTGGATAATGTCATCCTGGTCCACAGTGAGGAATGCTGTCTGCCAGCTCTGGTTTTCTCTGCAGAAAGAAGCTATCTTGTTTTTTTTTTTTTTGGTTTTTTTTTTCTCCACAGGGGTGCAGCAGGGTTGGGAGGGAGATGGAGGGACCTGCACTCCCACTGATGGTTCTGAGAGCACATGACAGAGTAAAACCAGGCTATTACTAAAACTGATCAGCTTAGAGGGAATGCAATCAAAGCCTTCAATTACACCTGGGTGATTTAATCAACTCCCTGTCAAACTCAGGCGGGGGCTCCTCTGGTACTGTACAAATACAGTAATTACCATGCCAGCTTGCAATAAGATATCATTTCACTGGATTAGAAAACACATTCTGTCCTCAATTACCAACAGCCAATTTATAGGCCCTGAAACAAGCAATATTTTTTAATTGCTGCTTTTGTGTCATTATCTCAAAATTACTTCTCTTATGAGGCATTGAATCATCTCAGCAATGTTGGAAGTGGGGGCCAGGGGAAGATCCGAAACCTTGTGCTCTGCTCTTTCAGATGAAATAGTAATAGAAGCATCAACTTCCTTCCCCGCTGTGTTGGATTCTGAAATAAGAAAACAATCAAAACCCCAGAGACTCTCATCTATGTAAAGGATCATAAACAAGTCCTAGGGATCCATCAGGGGCTCAGAGATTAGGAATCCAGAAATCAGATTTATTTTTACCTGTGCTTTCTGTTCTGTTAGCCAGATCCCAGCCCACCCACCCAACCACCCATTTCCTTATCTTCCAAGCTTCCTTTTATAGAGCATCATTCATTTTATTTAAGGGTATGCTTCAGCTCTTGCAAGATATGGCCACTGTCACTGGTGATTTGCACATTTGAAAGATTTGAGAACTCTAGCCATCGCCTCCCTAGCCCAGGTACATTTAAAGAGAATGGGAATGACAGCTTCACTCAACCATCATAGAGCTTCAGGGTTCTTCACTTCCTGGTGCAGGCCACATCAAACACTCCCTGTTGACTTCCTCTATCCTCCCAGGTTCAGCTTAGAGAGACAATAGGGCTAGTTTCCATAGGAAGTACTTTTATTACTACAGAAAAAAATTATTGTTATACTAAAAAGGTTCCATAGAACTTACAAATCGGACACTGTTCTAAGTATTTTACAAACACTGTAGTAGTCCTTGTTTCTTAGCTTCCCCAGAGGGCTCAAGGGGAGAATGCAAGGATCTCCCCAAGAAGGGGAAATAGAATAGATCTTGCCAGTGGACTAGGGGCAGGTGCGGATGGGAACAAGAGGGATCAGTTTGGGGAACAGGTGTGGAAGGGGAGAATATAGGAAGAGATGACTGGAATTTGGGGGTTTTGGCTGGAACAATGTGGAAATCTAGTGCCCTGGGATCTAAAAGGATGAGGCTAGTGAAGACTCCTAGTAATGGGAGATACGGAACCTGAACTGGTCATCTTCTGTGACCAGGCAAGGCTTTCAGTGGTGGGACTGGGACACCAACTAAGTCACAAAACCTTTGAACTACATTTTGTTCTGCCTGCAAGATGTGCTGGGTAATGGTCGCTCAGAGCTTGTGGAAGTGGCTAACCAATGACTGGTCTAACTTGAGGCCCATGCTATGAGAGGGAGCCCATGCCTGACACTGCATGAATGGCCGGAAACCAGAAGCTGGATAAGCCAGCGACCTAGAGTTGAACCAGCACAACTGTCAGAAAAAAAAGTCAGTGAAATGATTCCTAACGGTCTTCTGCTATACTCATAGATCAGAGCCTAGCCCAATTGTCATCAGAGAAGCTTCGTCCAGCAACTAATATGAGCAGATACACAGACCCACAGCCAATTATTAGGTGGAACTTGGAGAACCCTGTGGAAGAGGAGTTGGAAGGATTATATGAGCCAGAGGGGTGGAGGGTGCTGTGAACACGGCCTACAGAATCAACTGAACAGGACTCATAGGAGCTCACAGAAACTGAAGGGGAAATCACAGAGGTTTCATAGGTCTGTGCTAGGTCCTCTGTATATATATGTTACGATTGTGTAGCTTGGTGTTCTTGTGGGACTCCTAACAGTGGGCGCAGGGGTGTCTCTGACTCTTTTCTCTGCTCTTGGGACCCTTTTCCTCCTGCTAGGCTGCCTTGTCCAACCTTGATGTGAGGGTATATGGCTAGTCTTATTTTTAACTTGTTATGCTGTGTTCAGTTGATATCCCTGGGAGGACTGCTCTTTTCTGAAGGGGAATGGAGGAGTAGAGGGAGGGGAAACTACAGTCAGGATGTGTTATATGAGAGAAGAATAAATTTTAAAAAAGAATAAAAGTAAAAAAAATATTCTAGCAGTCAGCCAAGGTCATAGCATGCCATTGTTCTTACTTCTTAGGCAAGGAGCTCATGTATTAAATGGTTAAAGGTTCTGTATGTAGTGATTGCTAATCATAGGACATCAGACAAAATCCAGATAGAATAGGTTTTGATCTTAACACTGACAACTCAGTAGCTAATTAGCATGATAAGTAGCAATATTTATTGAGAGTGCCATGCACTTTTTAGGCATTTTGCATATCCTGCCATATTTAATCCTCATAAAGACTCCATTATTTAAAAACTAATGCTACCCCCACTGAATAAAAGATGAAGTTGAGATGGAGATAAGCAACTTGTCCAGGGTAACGTTGCAAGGAAATGGCTCTTCTCTGCTCCTATTCTTAACTAACTGTTGCCTTTGTATTGGTGACTTCTCCCAGACTGTAACAAAATACCTACCCAAAGCAATGGTTTGGCAGTGCAGTCATGGTGTTGAAGCCATGGGAGAGTTTATGGTGATGGAAAGATGGGAGTGGGGCTTCTCACACTTTGATGATGAGAAAGCAATGAGTGAGGGATGTAGAACTCATGTAGCATCTCCTTTTTTCATTTTTATTCAGTCCGGGATGATACCACCAGCAATCAGGGTGGACTTTATATAATCAGTTAAATCTTCGTAAATATCCATACAGATCCTTCTAAGATGTGTATATCCTTGGTGACTTCAAATCTAGTCAAGTTGATAATTGCGATGAGCCATCCTTGTGCCATGATTCCTCTCTCTAGCTGTGATCTCCTAAAGCCCTAGTTTCCGAGCTATATTCCAGCAGTTGGGCAATGTCCTAGAAGTCTCAAAGACCATGTATACCATCTTGAAGACACAGTTATCTTGATCCCAAACCCATATATCCTTCAATATTCCTAATATTCCTGAATGTATACCTTTATCTGCCTGTATATCTAAGCCAACAGCCTAGGTGTAATCCTGGGTTGCCATCTCTCACGTGAAGAATTGCCATGATCTTCTGATAGAATGACTGAGATACCTCGTATCTCACCAACAACTCCCTGCTCCTAGCTTATCAGTGATCATCATTCCTATGATTTGGGATGCTCTCAACAATCTTCACGATAACCACCTTCAGACTGCCTTGTTTACAGTAATCATGCTGTCTTCTCTTGTCTTTTTATTGCCCTTGGTTTGGAGCCACATCCCACCCTGAGCTGCATCCTTTTCTGAAGGCTGTGTTGCCTTCCTTCCCGAGGTGTACAGAGGGAGAGGATGCTGTGATCAGCTGTGGTAAGCGGAGTGTTGCCTCAGCTCCTGTTCTGAAGTCAGCACTCCAATACTGGCCAGGGTTTGAAAGCATCACAAGACTCGGGGAGTTCAAGGATTTGAGTCTGAATGGATGCACCATAAACCTGGAAAAGATGATGTAGTTTCACTTTGTCAAATCCCCCAGTGTTCAAAGGAAGAGGGGACAAGGAAACTGTATAAATAAATACACACAGAAGGGAAATGGCAGGGACGGGGGCAGGAGCAGGGGGGCCAGCTGGCCAAGTCTTTACTCCAGGAGTCACAGTCCAGTATTCTGCTTCAAGAACAAACCTTCCCTGGACTAATGCATAGCTGAGTGCTTATTTATCCAGATCTTTCCATATAGAAAGTCATTTCCCACTTGGAGGGCCTCATGGTAGACACAAACATGTGCCTTATTTGCTTAGATTACTCTGTTGTCTTCTTCTATTGAACATCTGCATGTGGAAATTGTACATTAGCAAATAATTTTAACAGAGGTCCAATTTCTCAAATTTACACCTTGTAGACAACTAACTTGGGCTTGGATGTTGATACTGGAATAATCTCATGAAAATGAAATTAAGTGGACCATGATAACCTAGCCAATGCTATTTCAAATGCTCAGTATCTGATGACAAGTGTATTGGGCCATATAATTTAAATAATTAGGCCTATTAAGTTAATTAGTCAAATGACTTTTAAAAATCCACCATTTGCTTGTATTTCCACATACTACTTTGCTTATTATTATTATTATTTTTATTCAGCAAGTGTCATGCCTTAGAAAAGGAATCTGCATGCAGGGTATGTCAGTATGGTGGCATGCTGAAAACATTTAGCCTAGATAGGCATTAAACTGTCTGGAACAAGTATATGGAGCTAGGTACATCCCTTGGGGGTGATTTACATTAAAAATCGTGCCTTGTTTGTTCAGTCCCAATTCCTGGAATTACATCTGTTTGTGGGCTGTGTAACCACCAGTCTTGTCCAGTCACCATTTTCATGCCTTATGAGGGATCTGGCTAGAAGAAGCCACATCACTCCTTGCCCTGGGTTAATGGAGTCGGGTTTGCCATCATGGCTTCTGGCCAGTTCTGCGTAGGCTCCCCTGAGTGTACTTCTCCCTGGAGAGAAAGAAGGAAAAAAGAATGAAAATATATAGCACTAGGTGGACTCGTAAAACAAGACATGTCCTGCAGAGCACCCCTTCTCTAGCAGAGAAGCCCTCATGGCAACAGTATCTACTGATAGACTGTGGGCCAGGGAAACAGCACAGCCCCATCCCAGAACCATCTCCAGCCTGTGGCAAAACCCAGCACATCAGCTGAGCACCAGCGAGTGGGGATCGCCTCTGGTTTGGTTTCACTTTGTTCTTTTCCCAGAGACAAAGACCTCACAAGCACTCTTTGGAAATTTATTGAAAGATAATTTGCTCCAATTTCTCCCCCTGTGGATGGGGCCCATTTCCTCTCTCAAAGTCATAAGCAGGAAGGGAGGACGGATTCATCAGCCCACTCATTCTAACCCTCCAAAGTTTCAGAGACCATTGTGACAAGGCAATTTTCTTCAGGCTTCCTCTCTTCTGTCATTTGAATGTTAACCCCTTCATTCACATGGGGTTGAAACTCACCGCATCTCAACCCCACATCCTCACCCAGTGCACTACCTTTGCCTTTCTGAGCTAAGACCAGGCCTTGGTCTTAATTAGCTGATGAAAAACAACAGGGCCTTTTCACATCCTGGAGCCAGGTGGGGAAGACTCTAGGAGTGAAGGACTAGTAAGTCCTCCAGATCTGGCCTCGTTAGTCACTAGAACAGCTATTCTCAGGCTTCCTAATGCTGCTTTCCTTTAATACAGTTCCTCATGTTGTGGTGACCCCAATCATACAATTATTTTGTTGCTACTTCATAACTGTAATTTTGCTACTCTTATGAATTGTAATGTAAATATCTGATATGCTACCCTAAAGGGGTCATGACCCACAGGTTGAGAACCATTGCACTAGAGTAAGACTGACATTACAGAGAATATGTGTGTGTGTGCACGTGTGTATGCATGTATATGTATCTGCGCTATCTCTCCAATCCAGCTCTTTCTCTTGTCTTTAAAATAAACACTCTGTACATGTCTGCCATGTGCCAGGCACGAAAGATAAAACTATAAATAAGAGTCCTTGTCCTTAAGGACAGCCTAGGAAATGAGAAATAGAGCAATTAAGGACTCACAAACAGACATTTATATACCCAAGTAAACGGCTCTAGGTTGGAGTAGGGATCATGAGAGACTCTGAGAATAAAACCACGGCTCATCTGAGATCTGGAGAATGATCTGTTAATTAAGCACAAGGAGAAAAAGAGTTTCCGGAAAAGGCCACTAACTATACAAAGGCCCTCAGGTGGGCAGTGACAAAGGATCCATCAGTGAGACCTAGGTGCATGGAAGACAGTGGGACAGTTGCGGATAAGGCTATAGAGACAGTACAAGGCCTCGGGGCTCCTCCCAAAGAGTCCAGGTTTTATAGTATAATTAAAATGCCATTGAAATGCTTTGGATGACAGGAAATTACTGAATTTGTCAAGTGAAAAAATGTTCATTAAGCCAAGCATAAGTTCTAACTTACCAGCTTACAGAATAGATTTTACATGTTTACTGTTACTTAAAATCCTCTATGCCTGGGTCCCAACCCCTGACCACCATCTCTTTCCTGGTCTAGTGGCCCTGTAGTGGTGAATGTGCATTGATTGCCACTTCGACTGGATTTAGGATCATGGTGGAAACACACCTCTGGGTGTGTCTGGGAGGGTGTTTCCAGAAAGGTTTAGCTGAGTAGAGAAGACCTCCCCAGAACATGGCTGGCACCACTCTCTGGGCAGGGGTTCTGAACTGAATGAAAAGGAGAAACTTGAACTGCGCAAGCTTCCTTACTTTGCTGAGTAAATGTCTACACTCAGCTTGGATCTGTAACTTGTTTTCCTCAGGCCACCCTGCATGGCACTAATCAAGTCCCTGCCAGACCTAGATAATGTAGAGTTTTAGTTCTAGTCAGAGAGGTTTTACTGTGCCAAGAGTTCATGTGTCTGTGCTACGCTTATTTCTTAATGAATACATACACATGCACACACACACACAGACAGACAGACAGACACACACACACACACACACACACACACACACACACTTAATATAGGGAACAAAACAGGCCACACTTACCTTTGTACCATTTGCTGCTCTCCCCTGACATCTCTCACACACTCACAGGGACAGACAGATCTCCTTTACTACACAGCTAAGCAAGTGGATGCCAGGACAACTGTGCATCAGGAGTGATGCTCTTCAGTTCAGATCCACACCAAAGGGTGTGCACATCAATGTGTGTGTGTGTTGGGAGGGAGGTAATCTAAAAAATATCTGCTGAATCATGAATTTTGGTGAGGTAAGGGCTAGGATAACTAAGCATCTTGCAGTTCTGGATCAATATGAGGACAGGTGTTTTGGATCAAACCACTTTTGGAGCTTTAGAAGACACATTCCACAGGCAAAAGCCCAGGACATGGCCTGGTGGAGGCCAGCTGGTCGATCAACATCTTTCCCTTTTGTTTTTTGCTTTCTTAACTGTTTTTTTACTTCAAGGATTTGGGACTTCTTTTCCCTATCAGAAAAAAATACTCCTGGGGAAAAAATCTGATATTAATTCACAATGTGGTATACACCCACACTGCCCACATTCTCCTCCTTACTCTGAAACTTGCATCCTATATCAAACTAAAAATTAGAGCGTGTTGAGTTAACAGGATTCTAGGAATCAGGATGAAACCAAAGAGCTATTCTGGGAAGAGAAGCTCCTTTCTCCACATTCTCCCACCCATGCACAGGCCAGGAAACCTTCAGGGTGTGTGATGGCTGTATGTTTTATGTAAGCATTCCACATGGGAACAGGCTCTGACAGCAGTGTGCAAGAGAGCACAGCTTAAATGCATGTGGCATGGATCTGCCTTTTGAAGCTAAGAAAAAGCTTCTCATCATGGAAAAAAATCTCACAGAGCTCTTTCCACCTACCCAGTGCCAAGTGGAAAGAAATGCAATTCAGAGTTCACTTATTAATGGTTGAGAAGCCAAGATAGGAATGATCACATCGCCTCTGGATTCATCATATTCGAAGAGAGGGCTTTCCTACCATTAACTCAAGGCTGGACTTGTTCTCAGGGAACTTTCATATCCTCTGAAACATTTTTAAAAGTTGAAGAACAATCATTATGTTATCAGTTTTCTATAACATGCACCTAGGGGAATAAACTGTGGTGTGTGTGTGTGTGTGTGTGTGTGTGTGTGTGTGTGTGTGTGTGTG
>CAJQZJ010004767.1:8623692-8663379 GCA_907164525.1 Lophiomys imhausi
TGTGTGTGTGTGTGTGTGTGTGTGTGTGTGTGTGTGTGTGTGTGTGTTTGTGTGTGTGTGTGTGTGTGTGTGTGTGTGTGTGTAGGTCAAATGGCAAGTTGCAGAATTTGTTTCACTCTTTTTCCCTGGGTCCCAGGGATCAAGCTCAGGTTGTCAGGCTTGGTGGCAAATGCCTTTATTGGCTGAGCTATCTCTCCAGCCCTTCACCTTATTTTTTGGACCTGGAACCCATTGATTTGGCTAGGCTGCCTGAACAATGAACTCTGGGGATCTGGCTGTGTTCTCCCCCATCCATGCCCCTCAGCACAGGGGTTACACTAGTAGGCCTGCTTTTTACCTGGGTGCTGGGGATCCAAACTCAGGTCCTCATGCTTGTGGAACAAATAGTTTACTGTTAAGCTGTCTCCTCAGCCCCAGTACTGTATTTCATGCAAAAAAATACTTCATTCGATGTGAAACGTATAGTCTCCAGCAGGCACACATCAAGATGAGACCATCAAAAGGAGTGGAAAAGAAAACACAAAGAGGGTAAAGACCCAGACAATAGCAAAGCCTTGAGAGGAGTAAGAATCCAGTGGTGGGTGGGAAACCTGAGCCTACTTTGGAGGGAACCTAAAGACTTTTTAGCTAATGAGCAAACTGAAGTCTTTTGGGATGATTTTTATAGTTATTGCTCTGCTTTCAGAAACTTTCAGGAAGTCCTTACATGCTCTTAGTTCAGAATCAGTTCGAGTTAAATTTTGAGAACAACACTGTAAGTTAGTGTAATGGTTTCATCTCAGGGTGAACCCCTGGAAAGCTCTGGCCTTTCCATGGCCGTGGATGGGGAAGCTAGGTAGCTGTATTAAAGTTTCATGAGTCATAACTGAGGTGAAGTCAGGCTCAACTTATGGTTCTGAATTTGCTACCCTCAGTTTGCATTACCAAAGTGATGCCAAAAGTTCTTATGATGGGTCTCACAAATCTTCTGAGAAGGTTAATTCAATTTTTAAAAATAGCTCATTTCAGACACTAGAAACTGGAGAGACATCCCATGCTCATGGATTGGTAGAATTAATATAGTGAAAATGACCGTTCTACTAAAGGCCATCTGTACAATCAATGTAATCTCAACTAAAAGTCCTATCTTACTCTTCACAAAAATAGAAGGAAAAAAAAACTATCCTAAAATTTGTATGAAACCACAAAAAACCAAACCAAATCAAAGCAAACCAAACAATCAACCCAGATAGCCAAAGCAATCTGGAACAAAAAGAACAATGCTGGAGGAATTATAATGACCTCAAGACATATTACTGAACCATAGAAATAAAAACAGCATGCTACTCATACAGAGATACACAAGTAGAGTGATGGAACAAAATCAAGGACCCAAGTATGAGTACATGTAAGTATGATTATCTCTATTTAACAAAGATGGAAAAAAACATAAGCTGGAGAAAAGACATTTTCAAAAAAAAGGTTCTTGGAAAACTGGATGCCCACATGCTGATGAATAAAATTAGACTTCATATCTATTACTTTGCATAAAAACTAACTCCAAATAAGTCAAAGGCCTAAACCTGAAACCTGAAACACTGAAACTGTTAGAAGAGAACATAGGCAGTTCCCTACATTATGTAGGTTCAGGGAAGGACTTTCTGAATAGGACTCCATATGCCCAAGCATTAAGGCAACAACTGACAAGTGAGACTTCATAAAACTAAAGAGCTTCTGCACAGCTAAGAAACACTCAATTGAGTGAAGAAGAGGCCCACAGAACAGAGAGCATCTTTGCCAGCTATACATCTGACAGAGGATTAATATCCATGAAACACAAAGAACTCAAAAAGCAAATGATCCATTCAAAAAGGTCCTGATGGATGGCTGGTCTTCACACAATTTTTCAGTCCTAAAGTCTCTGAATTTCTTTTGTCAGATCCCAAGACAGTTTATCAAGCAGTAATTGCCCCCGTGGTCTTAAGACCAATTAACATATGAAAGTTTCCCAGGCGGCTCACCTATTCAGATGCTTATGGCCTGGAAAGGCCTGAAGTCCTGGAGCTCTGCTGCATCTAAGAGCTCCCAGACCCAAAACAGGTCAACATCAGAGAGTAAAGCTTTCTGATGAGACTGAAGCGAGTTTCTCTGCTGGATGAGGAAAATGCTGCTGAGTGAGTCAGGAACAGGAGAGAGTGCCTCTGTCCACATGAATCCTGCCTTTAATATCTTCACCTGTGGGCAGAAGCTTTTGAGCACTTCCAAGTCATGCCTCCGGGCAGTGTCATTCAGATGCTTTTCGCAGAGGGCTGTGAAATGACAGGAGACCTCCAGAGGGCGGGCACTTCAGGGGGCATGTCCTGCCCCTAGCCCTAAGATCAAAAAGGTCCTGGTCCTTGGCGAGTTCCCAAGGACACATCACTTCGGAAGTAGTTCTTTTATCTTAAAGTCCAGGCTTTTGCTATCCCTATGCTATTATATGCTAACACTCAACCTACCACAGTACACCTATGAAAACTTGTCAGCATGGCTGCCTAAAGACTTGAACTGGGAAGACACCAATACATGCTAATGGGGAAGGAAGAAGCTCAGGAGGCCTGAACCCCAGACGAAGAACTGCAGGCAACTAAGGAATGCTGAGAGTGGAAGGAATAGCCTTCTCCAGGGAAGAGCTTCCTGAGTTCACGTGTTACTTATATGCATGATTGTCTAATATCAAGTGGTCAGCCCTGAATCCTACATATGAGAAACATATGGACTGAGCAGCTTGTATTTATATATTCAGGAGTGTTTGTGTATGTGTGTGTATGTGTTTGGGTCTGCGTGTGTACAATTAAAGGAAAGAGACCATGAATTTGAGAGAGAGCAAGGAAGGGGCATATGGGAAGAATTGGAAAGAAGAAGGGAAGAGAGAAACTGATATGATTATAATTTCAAAAATAAAAAATATTATATATACATATATAAGAATTATTATATAATCACATTAATTAGCTCATTTACTATGCGCTGAAAAGATGTGTCTCTGAGTGAATTTCTCCTGACTTTTTCCCTTAGTCCTTTTTCTTCCTGGCTCCTTTAACTTTTTATACTGAGCCATCACAGCAAGGATCATGGGTTAACTCACTAATCCTCGAATGAACATGCTGAAAGGAAGAAGAGAGGAAAGTCAGCCAGTGAAGAGGAAAGCTGATACTGTCTAGCCTTGCTCACCTTCTGGAGAAAACACTGCCTGTCCCCAGAAACCCGGTCCGGGGCATGGAAGGAGAGAAAGAGAAATGAGAGCTATTGGCTCAAAGCTGCCCACAAGCGTCATACCACAGGATTGGATTCAGTGCTGGAGAAGGTTGAAGAAAGAAATGCCCAGAGATGTCATGGGACCTGAAGCTGGACAAACTGCATCACTTGTCTTTTCTGTCCCCTGTGAGATCTGCACCTTGGCAGTTTTCAGGCAGGAGAGGGTACTTAATGTTTCCTAATGAGCCACCCAGATGTGTCCATCTAGCCCAAGTTCCCTAAAGCTATTTACAAACTCATCTTCATTTTGAGAGTACTGCAAGTCACAGCTATGATTTCAGAGTTGCTTAAGATCCAGGAGAAACACTGAAATGGTTGTGTGTGTCCCAGTCCTCGGGTGTGTCCTTAGGTATGGTGGAACAATTAGTGTGGGTTATTATTCTTAGCCAAAGGCAAAGAAACAATGGAATTTCAGGCTTTAACAAAACTGAGTCTAGGTAGGCCATAATTAAAGACCCCGAAGAGTTTGCTTAGAGATCATGCCATAAGGACCAAATGATAGTCAGGAGGATGTTCATATTTATAAATACTACAGGTACTATCCACAGACTCAAGACACATCATTCTTTTAAAGAAAACAGTGATCCAATAAAGTAGCACTTACTGTTTCCATAGTACAGAGAAAAGGAGATTGTTAGGTTCAAGGAGTGGTTAGCAGGCCAGGGAGCCTGGAATGTGGACTGAGGAGCATGAGACTTGACCATTGTGCTATACTGCCTCCTGTTAGTAATCTGAACCATGTCCCCTCCTTCAGGTGGGAGGTGAGGCTGGGGATTATATAGAAGTAGACCCTCAATGAAAGGAAGAAATATCCAAGAAGGGAGACAACACTCTTCACTTCTCAGAGGTTCCTCCTTGACTGTATGAACATTTCCACTTTCCCTCCATGGAATGATTCCCATTAAAACTGGCTCTCAAGTAGGCATGAAATATACTCAAACAAACTTCAAAAACTGGGATTTTTAAAAATGTATTTATTTATTCAAGTTACATCTCAATCGCAGCCCTTTCTTCCTTACCTGGTTCCACCCTCCCACCCTCTTCCCCCTCTCTCTCCTCTCCTTCTCCTCAGATATGGGAAGCCCTCCACATATCAACCCTCCTCAGTTCATCAGTCACATGAAGTCTAAGAGCTTCCTCTTGCACTGGGGCCTGAGATGGCAGCCCAACTAGAGTAAAGTGTTACTAACAGGCAACAGAGTCCATTCCAGACACTCTCCCCTCCACCACTTGCTAAGGATCTGCATGACAACCAAGTTTTCTATCATTTATATGTGTATAGGGGGCGTAGGTCCAGTCTATATATGCTTTTTGTCAGTTAGTATTTCATTCTCTATAAGACTCTAGGGGTCTAGGTTGGTTGGTTCTGTTGATCTTCCCGTGGAGTTCTTGTCCCCTCCAGATCTCTCTATTCTTCCTCCCTTTCTTATACAGTACTCCCAGAGCTCCACCTAATGTTTGGCTGTGTGTCTAAGTGTGGGGACCCGAGAAATCGAGGCTTATGAAAAACACCTCATTGCTGGGAAAGTGAAAGTAACTTGTGGGAAATATCTAAGATGGCAACAGTTGGAAGATGTCAGGGCAGAGTTGAAGCCCGATTGTGGGTATAGCTGATTGGGTGAGCAAGACCTCCACGCTCGTGATCGGTGCATGATCAACATGTTACCAGGTTTGTGCTATATGGTGTGATAGGAATGACCTTTAATGTGATTGGCACACATACCCCATGTGGAAATCCCCCATTTGGTTCTGTATATAAGCCAGAGAATGAAACATTAAAAACAGGGAAATGTGCCGGGTGGTGGTGGCGCACGCCTTTAATCCCAGCACTTGGGAGGCAGAGGCAGGTGGATCTCTGTGAGTTCGAGGCCAGCCTGGTCTACAAAGTGAGTCTAGGACAGCCAGAGCTGTTATACAGAGAAACCCTGTCTCGACAAACCAAAAAAAAAAAACCAAAAAAAACAAAACAGGGAAATGCTTAGACATCACCCCTGTTTCATCTGTTTGTCTTCAGGTAAAGGCTGGAGGTTTGGGTGGGTAACACACTCACCTTTCCCTGAGAACCCCTTGTGTGGTGACCAGTGTCGGGGGTCGCCACATAATAGCACCTGTTTTGATCTGTTGCTGGGTAGAGTTTCTCATAGGATAGTTATGTGAGGTTTCTGTCTTTTTGGGTCTGTGGGTTGTAGGATGTTTATCCTGTACTGTATGGTTAATATCCAGTTATAAGTGAATACTTACCATGTGTATCTTTCGGGGTCTGGGTTAGCTCACTCAGGATGACCTTTTCTTATTCTATCCACTTGGTTGCAAATTGCATGATTTCCTTGTTTCTGATAGCTGAGTAGTATTCCATTGTGTAAATGCACCACAATTTTTTATCCATTCCTCAGTTAAAGGACATCTGGGTTATTTCCAGTTTCTAGCTATTACAAATAAAGCTGCTATGAACATAGTTTAGGAGATGTCCTTGTGGTTTGGTGGGGAATCTTTTGAATGTATGCCCAGGAGTGGTATGGCTGAGTCTTGAGGTAGAACTATTCCCAGTTTTCCGAGATATCACCAGATTGATTTCCAAAGTGGTTGGACAAGTTTGCACTCCACATCCTAGTCAGCATGTGCTGTCACTTGAACTTTTGATCTTAGCCATTCTGATGGGTGTGAAGTCAAAACTGTACGATGGAAAAAGGACAGCATCTTCAGCAAATGATGTTGGTCTAACTCGATGTCAACATGTAGAAGAATGCATAATTGCCATTTTTGCATATCAATATATCATACCATAAGAATCACACTAAATCTAATTGAAGAGAAAGTGGGGGAAAGCCTCAAACTCATTGTACAGGTGACAACTTCCTGGATAAAACATCAATAGCTCAGGGCCTGAGACCAACAATCAATAAATGGGACCTCATGAAACTGAAAAGCTTCTGTAAGGCAAAGGACACTGTCATTAGATCAAAACAGCAGCCTACAGACTAGGAGAAAATCTTCACCAACCCCACATCTGACAGAGGGCTAATACCCATAATTTAAAAAGAACTCAAGAAGTTAAATGCCAAGAAACCAAATAATCCAATAAAAAATGGGGTACAGAGCTAAAGAGAGAATTCACAAAAGCGGAATCTCTAATGGCCAGTAGACACTTGAAATGTTCAACATCTTTAGTCATTAGGGAAATGCAAACTAAAACTGGGATTTTAAAAAGTCATTGACCCATTCTCCTGAGTCCAACAAGTGAATCTGCTGCAGAATTTGTCAAACTTGAGAAAGTAAAGATGTTTTCAACTTGGAAAATGGGGAAGAAATGCCCCACCCTATCAATTCAATTTAATAGATAGGTTCTCCTTGAACTGTGAGTTGGAAGCCTCTAGACTGTATTGGTATACCCATTCTGAAAAGTCAGTCTGCCAACTTTCACAATCCCCCCCCTTTTTTTGCCCAAAAGGTTTTGAGAAGTGGTTTAGATATGTTACCCAAGGTGTTTCTAAATTCACCTCTGAAGCGTCTTGGGAAGTTAAAAAAAAATGTCATTGGGGTATTAGCTCTGAGATGAACTCTGGCAGAGATCTGGGGAGCAGTTCATCCACCTCTGCTCTTTCTATACCCTGGGAATTTGAGTAGTTGTGTTTGTTTCATTCCCTTTTAAGCTCAGAGAACAAAGGAAAGAGACTGTTTTCAACCAATTCCAACTCGCTTCTCTGGATGCCTCACTATCGCTTTAAAAAAGTTCTTCATCCAGTTTTTAAAGGCAGAAAAGGGGTAACTGGGCCCAAGGTCCATGTTTTCCTTCCACCTGCTCAATTCAGAGAAAAGCCCACAACCTAAAAAAGAAAAGTAAAAAGAGTTATGTCTACAGATCCGAGGCAAAATCATCACAAATTCCAAATGACCTAAGCAAAATATATCCAATGTTATTATTCATAAATTTAAACCCCAAATACTATCAATTTCACAACACCACAGGATTATATTGAATGACTTTCATCCACTGCCCTCTCTTTGCTCAGTTGTTCCAAATTTGTGTTCCTTGTCCTCCAAGCTCCATTACCTTCATGAGTCACATAGTCACGGGGTGTATAAGTTCCTCAAGTCTGGAATTCAGTCACGCAGTGCCTGTGTTCCTTGGTGTCTACACAGACTGCCGGACTGTGGGGACTGCTTATTTCCAAGTAGGAAAAACTGGACAGGTGTGGCTTCTAGAGGGGCAAGTGACATGCACCAAGACTCTACTGTGTTTTGAGACCGCCATGAGTTCATTTAAAACTTAGTCCTTGTTTTGTGCATGGTGGTGCACATTGAGAAACACAGGAACAGTGTGAGCCTGAGCCAGGCTGCAAAGTGAGGTAAAGGCCATTCTGAGCAGTGTAGTGAGAGCTTGTCTTCAGAAAAAAAAAAAAAAAGAAAAAGACAGAAAAGAAAATTTAGTCCTTTAGTGTGACTCAGTGTGGTAAATAGTACTATCTCTCTTCTTCACAGAGAAGAAAAAGAAGGTTTAGAGAGGGGAGAGATAATTATCCTACAGAAATGAAAGCAAAAATGTAAGGTCAAGGTTGAACACAGGCGTGCACTCCTAAGTGTTACTCACCCCGACTCTGCTCTGCAGAGACTCAGGAAAAGACAGCTGTTGGAATAAATGAGTCATCTGAAAGGCTTCTGCCCAGCCAAAGTCTCATATTTCTGCAAGACCTAACTAGCAAACCATGCCCAGAGCATGTGTCCACTGAACTCTGGCTCTGAGAAATGTTCCTACGCTTATTTACAGTACGCAGTCTGGGCTTGATTTATGAGCTGACCCTAGTGCTCCCCTTCCAGACTCAGTTCCATACCCCTGGCACTGCAGAATCATTGCTTTCTCTTTCATCACTTGGGCACAGTAGATACCGACACCTTCCAAATGAAGCAATTAGTGAAGGCTATTAAAAGAAAATTCTAAACTCAGTGATTGCAAAACCTATTAGCTGAGCAAAACTTTTTTTGGGGGGGAGCATCCTTCCATTACCTGACTTGAGTTCAAGTGGTAGGGGCAAGAAATAATAAGCAAATTATGATAACCAAAGCTAACCAGATCTAAAAATCACAATAAACAAAAGGAAATCAGTAATAATTAAACCCTTGGCAGTGAGTCCCATAGGAACTTATGGAAGATGCTTGTGAGGTTTTCAGCAGCTCCTAGTCTTGCCAGTGCGGTAAAGTGACATCATTCCAAGACTTCAAATTGACTCCAGCTCGCACTCAGACTCAGCAGGTGACCAGGCAGAGGAGAAAGAATTACTATCAGCTATGTCCCTTCGGCAACCTTGGGCTAGGAGATTATCCTAAGTTCTCAGCGTAGTGGCTCCTTTGACTCATTTCTAGAGGATGTTAATGTCCACAATACTCCTTTAGATGACTTATTCAAGGATACATCCAATCATTTAAATCTTCATCTGTAGTAGTATGTCAGGCTACAGTAAGGTTTGCTTGAGGTGTCTGTGATTGGCAGGTTGAAGAGTGGATGTTTATGTACTTATGATCTCTCTTGGCTGAGACTTCACTAACAGCGTATTCTTTGGAAGCAATACAATTTGACAAAATGAATAGAAAGAAGTTGAGAGAATCCAATACATTTTTAGGATTCAAAAGAGGAAGCCTGAGTTCAGTGATCTAGCATATGTAAGTCCCTGGAGTTAGAGCCCTAGGAAAAAAAATGAAAAGAACAAATAAGTGGAGGGAAGAAGGCCAACTGAAGAAACAGAGGAAATAGAGGGCAGATAGTCTTTCATGGAGCTGTGCATCACAGCATTGGGGTACCAGCCTGCCTACCAAAATCAAGAGAGAAGATGGATTTCAAAAGATGAACTAAGATGGCCACACTGAAGTGGATGCTTTGGATGTACAATGCTTGGCTCCAGCTACACCTCTCCCTTATTTCCAAATGTAATGTAAATTAAAGTTCTTATCTATAAGCCAAGTAACAGACTGTTTTTCTCTAATGGAATAGAATGGTCTAAGTAAGAACTATAACAGCCAGTATGGATGGTAGTGCCCCAAAGTAAGGCTCTCTTCATTCATAAACTGGCTCACCACCATCCCATAGCATTCATCTTGAAGAAAGCGTACCATTCAATCATCTTACAGAACCACACAGAACCACATGAGTCTTCTTATTGCTCTTTCTGACATCTTAAGAGACCACAACAGTTACCAGATATATGAGGGAAGCCTACAGTAAGGAAGACAAACATGCCCTATGTCTCTGGAAGATAAAAGTCAAGTAGGGAACAGAAGAGAACTTACCACACAGACCTAATTCAGCACACTCAGAAATACTCAAGAATGTGTAGATGCACACAGCAGAAAGATGAAATGGCATGCTTGGAAAGTATCATTGACAAGCAAAAGAGATTCTTTTTAAAAAGATATTTATTACTTCAGGTTACATCTCCATCACAGTGTCCTCTTTCCACCCCTCCCAGTCCATGCCCTCCCACCCTCTACCCCCTATCCCTTCCATCCCACTTCTTTGGAGTGGAATGTCCTTACATAACAGTCCCCCACCCCAGTTCAGCAGTCATATGAGGGCCAAGAGCCTCCTCATACACTGGGGGCCTGCAAGGCCGCACCACTAGGGCAAAGTGTTTCATTGATAGGAAACAAAGTCTATGTTCCTGTTCCTGTTGGTGCATTGGTTATAGTACAGTTATCCTGTACTATATGGCTAAAATCCAATTATATGTGAATAGATCCCATGTGCATCCTTCTGAGTCTGGGTTAGCTCACTAAGAAAGAGAACTTCAGACCAATTTCCCTCATGAACATAGAAGCAAAAATACTTAATAAACTGAATCCAAGAACACATCAAAAGTATCATACACTATGATAAAGTAGGCTTCATCCCAGGAATGCAAGGATGGTTGGTTCAACATATGAAAATCCATTAACATAATTCACCATATAAACAAGCTGAGAGAAAAAAACCACATGATCATTTCACTAGAAGCTGAAAAAGCATTTGACAAAATCCAACACCCCTTCATGCTAAAAGTCCTGGAGAGAATGGGCATACAAGGATTATACCTAGAAATAATAAAGGTGATATACAGCAAGCCTGTAGCCAACATCAAATTAAATGGAGAGAAACTTGAAGCATTTCCTCTAATCTCAGGGACAAGACAAGGATGTCCACCTTCACCATATTTCTTCAACATAGTACTTGAAGTTCTTGCTAGAGCAATAAGACAACTAAAGGAGATCAAGGGGATACAAATTGGAAACGAAGAAGTCAAACTACCCCTATTTGCGGACGGTATGGTAGTATACAGAAACAACCCCAAAAATTCCACTAAAGAACTCTTAAGCTGATAAACACCTTCAGCAAGGTGGCTGGATACAAAATTAATTCAAAAAAATCAGAAGCCCTTCTTTATACAACAAATAAATGGCTGAGAAAGAAATTAGGGAAACAACACCCTTCACAATAGCCACAAACAATATAAAATACCTGGGGGTAACTCTAACCAAGCAAGTGAAAGACCTGTATGACAAGAACTTCAAGTCCTTGAAGAAAGAAATTGAAGAGGCCATCAGAAGATGGAAAGATCTCCCATGCTCATGGATAAGTAGGATCAGCAAATAGCTCTTGAAAATAAGATGCTGAAATTTAAAAATTACATATCATTGGAAGACATAGCGTGACCTGAGCATAGGAAACTTCTTAGATAACCGAACCAAGTACAAATAGGAAGAAAAGAGCAGGGGAGAGAGAAAGAGAGAGAGAAAGAGAGAGAGAGAGAGAGAGAGAGAGAGAGAGAGAGAGGAGATCAGTCCTAGGACAACTGAGACTTTATTCAAGAGAATTCTAGGGAGAAAAAAGAAAATAAAGGGCAGAAAATTATTTGAAAGGCAAAACACACAAGAATTCTCAGAGGCAAATGAAGGGTGCCCTTGAAAACCAAGACCCCACACAGTGCCTGGAAGATTAACCAAAGAGAGATATGCCTCAACATATTACGGTAAAACTTGAGAACAGAGAAGAATAAAGAAAATGTCTTAGGATTTTTCTGGGGTTGGGTAAAACAATAGAAATGTCCTCCTAGATCACAGAACAAAGCTAATGGCTAAATACAGAAGTTTAAAAAGAAAAACAAACAAACAAAAAACCAGCAAGTCAGCCTGTTTCTGAGGGACAAGAAGCACAGGATCTGAAAACAGAAATAAGAACCAAAAAAAAAAAAAAAATCAGCATCTGTAAGTAGCTGCCCTGGTGGAGGGGTGAAAGGGAGTCATATCAAGTCAGTGGGACTTCTATTATCCTGTACAAGTATTACTTCAAGATGAAAACAAAGACATGCATAAAATTGCATGGTAAAACACTGGTTGTAAAATTACATATACTACGAGAGTAAAATACATTACCTATATATTTATAAAATATAATAGGCAATTATGGAATATATATTATTTTGTTCATGTGTCTAGTAAAGTAATATTTGCAGGATGCATGATTCTAGCCCACAAAGAGAAAAATCCATCCTTTCCTGCATGTTTCATCCTAACACTGAAGCCAGGTTTTCTCCTGTGTATAACCATTACTGTGCGTTCATGATTACTGGTGAATGTCACACAGAGCCATAAAGTCATTTCCCAAAAATGTCCCCTAGTGGCCTGAAAAGTCAACAAGCCTCCTCCCTATGTAGCTTCCAAACAGGCCTTGGTTAGGCTGAGCCAACAGGATATAAAAAACAGTTGGTTCAGACTGTGGAAACTTCAACTTGAAACAGTTGGGATTTTCTGATCTTAACTAAATGTTTTTTTTAGAAACTGAATTTCGTCAAACCTGTTTGTGTAAATGGGGAGCAAGCCATAGGCGCCCAAGGAGCCTTTGATTCTTCCTGCTGCTAAACATGCTGGAAAAAAGAAACTTCGGGAAGCTGGTTATTTTGAGCTGTGACTAATTCCTTTAGGGAAAGAAAAATAGTTTTCTAATTGGCCCCTTTGCAGCTCAAAGGGCTAATCTGAGTGGAGCATGCCACCAGGTGATGGGGTAGAGTCCTCCTCACTTGATGCTGAAGACTAGAAATTCTGGTCTGGGGGCTTTAAAAACACTTGACAAACACTACAGACCACGTGTAAAGGGGGGTGAAGCAAGCGAAGCAGGGGAGATGAAGTTCCTGCTGTATGTGTGGGAGCTTCAGAAGCACTCTCCAGCCCTAGGGACACTGAATTCATTAAACTGCACTGGCAACTCCGAAGGGCTTAAGTTGTCCTTGATGGTATTTTTCTAAGCCGGATACCTTCCCAGTTGACTATATGAAAAGCATCCCTCAGAGTTGGGACACAGTACAAACTGCAAGATCCAACTCACAGCTGATAATTTCCCTAGAGGCAGGCAAACCGCAGGAAGAGGGGGGAAAAAAACAACAAAAACGAGGTCTCATAAGAGAAATTGTCTTTGTGGAAAAATTCAGAGTTCAAGGAGCCAAAGTAGGAGGAGCTGGCCAGTCATACAATAATTCAAAGACCACAGGTAGGAACAGCCCCTGGGGAGGGCACAGTTTCTTCATGCACTCACTCAAGGAAGAAAAACAAGAAGCCAGAAATCATGCTGAAATTGTTTGCCCGAAAGAGGAGTTGCTATAAATATAGATGCCGTGGGATAGAAGGAACAGGAAGAAAAACAGCAAGCCTGCATTCAGAATGAGGTGCAGGCTCCAAAGGGAGGGGGACCTCAGAAGTTCTATGTCTTTGTTTTCTGATACAAAAAAAAAATGATGATGATTTTATTGAACTTAGTCTTGGTGTGAAACATATTCCTTTTGGCCTAGAGAGTTTCTCTGGCATGAAGTTGAATAATAAACTTCAGGGGTTGATGCCAGAAGCAGCCACCCAGACATAATCCTGAAGGTGGGGATGGTGGCCAGACCCCAGGTGGCTCCCACGTGTCCACTCACCTGGTGTCCAGACCCTATACAGTTCCCTCCCTTTGAGAGTGGGTGAAGTCCTGCACTACCTGTGACTGGCTTGCAGACAACTGACTGTGGGAAAGGTCACAGAAGGCCTATTCTGGGATGACTGTATGTTCTTTTTGAAGACTCTTTCATAACCTATTAGGACAAAAGATCCTACTTGAAGTTTGCTGAAGTAAGCTGAAGTAAGCATCCATGTTATAGAAGTCTCTTGTAGCAAGGACCTACGGGTGACTTGGAAATTACAGAAAATGCTAGGACCCGAGTTTGGCTCCCAGTTGCATCCAGCCACAGGCTGTGACACTGGCTTGTAGAGATGTAAGGAAGTGAATTCTCCCATTAGCCTACATGAGCTTGAAAGTGGGCCATGGGGGACCTGGAGTAGGAGACTAATAATCCATGCCTGAACTTCTCACCCATGGGACTGAGATAATATGTGTTGTAACTTATAATATCTGTACTTACTGGTTGTGCAGCAATGGAAAATGGTTTTCTCAGTTGAGAGGTAGGAGAGAGGCCATGAGGGGTAAGGGCAGCTGACTTTCAACAGGAAATGGGGAAGTGACATAGATGTCTGAAATCCTTCTCCCTTAGCTACTCTTCTTGATGCTACGACAAAAGTGCTTGACCAATGCAACTTAAGGGAGAAAGGGTTATTTCAGCTCACGGTTTGAGATAGTCCACCACGGAAGAGAAGGCATGATGGCAGGAGTGTTAAACCTGGGGCTCCATGTGGTCTCTGCTTTTATTCAGTCCAGAACCCCATTTCTCACTTCAGTTCAGCTTCTCTGGAAACATTCTCATAGACACACCCAGAGATGTGTCTCCTGGGTAATTCCAAACAAATGGACAATCAGGACAAGCCATTATGCCATCGTCTTCACTGCTCTTGGATTTCACTCAGGCCCCCTGCTGGGCACTGCCCGCAGCACATCTAACGCAAGCTTTGCTCACAACTGACTATTATGCCTATGATAAACCCAGCTGTGTTTTCTAGTGACCTAGCTCCTCAGTGTAGAATGCTCTTCAATATCGGCCCTACACAATGCCCAAAAGGGAAAGATTTGTTCTTCTGTTCTGTTCATAGTCTTTTGATGTGATACAAACACTTCTGAAAGAGGGTATACAGAACTCCTTGCAACTACCCCTCGGCCACCTCATCTCACGTGACACAGCTTTCTAAACTATCTTCTTTCCATGAAATCTTGCCCCTCTGCATTCTTTTCCTCAGAGTTTACCTGGTATCTGTGAATTGAGCAACCTTGCCCTAGTAACATTTATATTTTACACACACATATATTTATATAATATATAAATAATAAACTATTTATATATACACATATACAAATATATAAATAAGGCTTTTTATTTATATATATAAATAATGGTTTTAATTTATTTGTTTGTTTTATTTATTATTTGCTTATTTGTGGAAGAGGTGAACATTTGCTTGCTGTAGCGTGAGTGTGGAAGTCAGAGGGCAACTTTCAGGAGTCTGGCTTTGGTTATACCAAGTCTGTTTCTAGAAGATTGAACTTAGATCATCCTGCTTGGCTGCAAACCCCTCACTGACTGAGTCATCTTCCAGCCTTCATATTTGTAGTTCTTAACAGTTGCTTTCATAACTCAAACAGTAAATCCTAGAAGCACTTGAATGTGTATAGTGTCCCAGGCAGGAGTTCTGGGCTTTGCAAACCATGGCATACAGCTGTAATGGGAAGGAGCTTTAGCGGAGACTTCGGTCTTCTTCAGAAGCCTGCTTGGCACTTCCTTGCTCTGGCTGGCTGGTGTGTGTCCTAAATGGCTGTGGAGTTTCTGCTGGGGGCTGTAACAGCAGCATCTGTGCAGTGTAGATATCAGACCCCTCCCCCACCCTGAGGAGGAGAAGTCGGACAACTTGCACTTTGTAGATCACAAGCATCTCACTTTTCTCAGCCTTCATTCTTATTGCTTATATTTCCTGAGCCACAGAACCATTTGTGTTTTCTTTACAAGAGCCGAGGGAAGAGATGTTAGCACACAGAACCCCATTATCCTTGGTGGGCTTCAGTAAGGAAGGAGTCTCCACATCACAAGAAAGACTCAGGGAAGATACTGGACAAAGGAGAGCACCTCCCCTCCCTACCTTCCCTTCCCATGTGAACTCTAATGGATTAGGCAGAGTTACTGAAAATTCTGCCTTGCCTTATCAGTCAGGGTGCCCTTGCTCAACACTCAGGAGAGCTATGCTAATAATACTTAACGCTCTGCACAGGACCGGTAAGGATTGCCTGCCACCCCTCACTGCCCAGTAAGCTTCCTGAAGATATGACTTCTACGGCTAGGTCCTCATCTCTAGGGCCAGTGTTTGTGGCGTCTGGGACTACAAGGGGTGGTTAGCAGAGGAGGGAATTAAATTAACGGCCAGATAGGTACAACAACCTAATCTCTTGACACTCCAAAAGAGGACAAGATCACAGTAATCCTATGAGGTTAGAAGTTTTTAAAATGTCATTTTATTAAGTGTTCCTAGTTCAGATCAACCAGGAGGCCATCCACCCCTTCCTGTCCCATGTAATTATGGGGCAGCAAAGTCATTTTATGACATTTTCCAAAGGGTGTGTGTGTGTGAAAACCACTCAGCTGAGGGCAGGAGGCCAAGGCTTTCTTGCCAGCAGTGTTGTGAGGAGGGAGTGTTATTAAGTAGTAATATATGTGGATCTCCCCCTCGTGGCACTTTCTCATTTCTTCTCTCTCTATAACAGATAGGGATGTTAAAAATATTTCTTAATTGTGTTTACAATTGTATGCTGCTAAGACATGATTTCTTTATTTAATTTCCTGTAGTATTCTATCAGTTCTAGTAAAGGAAGGTGTAATTTGATTAATTTTAAGTGTGTCTTATGCCACCTGTTTTAAGCAAACAGTACAGTTACAGGAAAATACAAGTGAATAATTTGTATTATCTCAAAGCAAGAATTTCCTCCGCTTTCCTTCTCCACAAACCTCCACCCATCTCCCTTGCTTCACCTTTCCATGCCTCTGAACTGAGAGTGTAGAGGAAGGAAGCAGGAACCAGCCCCAGGCACTGGTGGAGGCTTCTCCATGGTTCTCTCCTTTCTTCAAGACTCCCAGCTCATCACACTGCTCACTGACCCCGGCCTCTGCCTTTCTGGGATGCAAGTCTGTCTCTCCTCCCCAGGGATGTCCTCCCCTATGGTGGCCATCTCCGGGGACACAGGCATGCTTGGAAAGGCAGTATATACTAGCTTTTACAGCCAGCCTTTACAGCTAGGACAGTCTATGTTACCGCGGACCCCCAGGACTCCACCTCTAGCAACTTTAGAGTTTGAACCTTAAAGCCAGCACTGCTGGATCAGAATCTCCCAGTTCCCTGAAGAACCGAGCAGTGTGCATTTTTCTCTTGCAGTACTTAAGCTTCCTGTTTTGCGTTCCTGGTGATCCTTCTCACTGATGCACCACATGGAGCCTGAGCATGCTCCTGACAGACAGCTGGCTTGCTCGCTGGGCAACTGCAGAGGTTCAATTGTGTTGGGGATCTCCTGTTGGCCTATGCTCTCTCTAGCCGTTTCTATTCTTTCAAAGCATACTTCCACAGTGCAGTGGTTTCTTCTGTCCAGGATACTTTTCCTCAGACATCTTTGTAGTCAACTTTGTCACCTCCTTCACGTTTTTCCTGCCTCAGCCTTGCTGGAGTTACACTCCTTACCACTGTTCGCAGCTTGAGTCATGTTTTTTTCTGCTTTGGTCTAATATTTTGTTTACTATCTTTGAAGATACATGCACTATTTTTTTTCTTGCACTGAATCCCCCCTCAATTCTGGAGAGCAGCATTTAAAAATATATATAATTTAAATAGTACCTTGTCTAGTGGGTATACAGAGAGGCATATGGAGCCAGGAGGCCATTTTCACCCTGGGGAGGACAGAAAGACAGGAGTGGAGCGATACAACTTAATATTTCTAGATATAATTCTGCCTGTTGCATTAAGAATAGTCTGGAGGGAGAAGGACCAGGGCCTAACATGCATGAAGCCCTGGGGTTCATTTTCAGCACCACAAACTAGGCGTAGCAACACACACCTTTAATTCCAGCACATGAGAGGGTGAGGCAGGAAGACCAGGCTCTCAAGGGTATCCTCCTAGTGTCAGATGGCTGCACCGAATGCTACCTCTGGTCTTTCTAGTTGTTGATGAAAAAAAAAGTATTGTTGTAGATTACTTTAAAAATACATTAAAATCAGTTAGGTTTGTTTGCAGGATCAGGGAATAGCATTTGCTCATCAGCTATGAATTTTATAAGCCCTGACACTTTTAGTAACTCAGATGAAGGTCTTCCTGAGAGAGCTTCCAGCCTGACTGGATGCAGGTTCTGCCTCACCACCTCTCAGACTCACTTTGTGTTGGATAAATTGCTTGCTTATGTCATTGAATACCACCTATAAATTCAGGGTGGGATGAAGTCCTTTCAGGAAGATGCTGTGGAATGCCAAGTTCTTATTAGAATTGACAAAGCTGGTGCTAGCTGCCTTCTGATTCGTGGAGGGCCAGTTGCACATGATAGACTCAATGGGCAATAGAGACACAGTACATTATTTAAAACACAATGAGGTCAGTTATTCTACACCAATCTGTGTGTGTGTGTGTGGTGTGTGTGCGCACACACACCACACACACACACACACACACACACACACACGCACGCCTGCCCCAGGAGAGAGGTGCCAGTCTGCAGGCACCAGTTCCAAAAGGTTACTCAGGACACTCGGCGGAACGTCCAGCCCATCTCACTTCAAGACAATTCATTTCCTAATTTGGGATATGGCTAGCAGACTTGGCTCCCAGCCGCTTGACCTTGGGGCAGGTGGTCTTGGCTGGGGTTCTTCCACCAGTTCAGGCCTTGCAAGGGTCATGAATCTCCCTGAGCGCTGAGGTAATGGCTAGATCAGCACATGACACTTCCTGACATGACCCCAGCCAGCCAGAGGGCAGCCAGCACTAAAGAGCACTTCAGCCTGCTGACTGCTTACTCTTGAGCAGGAGGGATTCAGTTTCTTTCTTCATACTTTCCATGGCTTTGCTGGCCAAGCTCTTGAGGCTTTGTAAGCAGAGGAAATCAACCCAGCTAATTACTCTGAAGAACTGTGTTGCACTCCCCGCTAAGGGAATTTCAAAGGTCAACACCACAAGCTCTCTAAGTTCTCAAGTAGCTCTGGTGAAATTCCTGAAAGCCCTCTCCTGCAAAGGAATCCAGGGCAAATGTCAGCCATCTTTGCTCCTCACAAGGAAGCCAGCACTGCAGTCGGATTGCAGATGAGTTGAAGGGTTCTTGAAAGCAAGGCATGTTGGTCAGCACGGAGTCCTGCACATCTCTCCACAAGCTCCCTCAACTTCCCTGAAGCTGCAGTAGAAATTGTTATTATTGGAGTAGTTATATAAGGATGAAGAAAGGTTTGGTGTATGCTCTGAAGAACATGGTGGTATGTGTCATGGGGAGACACCAGGCTGGACATTCTGGGAAAGACTTCTCACTTTAACACCTGCTACTTCATGTTGCTATGACAAAGTACCCAACACGAGCAATTGGAGGAAAGAAAGGTTTATTGGGCTTATAGTTTGAGGGCTCACAGTTCATCATGGAGGGGAGGTGTGGTGTCAGGAGGTTGAAGCAGACAACCACACTGCATCTGCAGCCAGCAGGCTGGGAGTGGCAAATGCTGGTACTCAGCTCACTTCTTCCTTCTGATTCAGTTGGGGACCCCAGCCCAGGGGACAGCATTGCCGACAGTTATCACAGGTCTTTCCACGTCAGTGGACCTTATCTAGGAACTGGCTGACTACTCAGAAGTCAGTTTCCATGCTAATTCTACATCCTACCAAGTTGACAAGATGAATCATTGCACCATTTGGTTGGTTGTTGCTCCAGATGAGTAATTTGACTACGCTTACTTCCAGTTTCTTTGTCTTCGAAACATGGAGCAATAGCACAAGACTTGCTGGACGGTGAGGTCCTCCTCCAACAAGGAAACAAGATATATGCAAACTGCTTTGCACAGAGGTGACCCTCAAAAACTCCTGGTTTCTCACACTGAATGTAGTTTTCACTGCTGGGTGCAGAATGTGAGCACTGAAAATTTGAATGCTCTGCCTTGCAAATACACTCTTAGGTTGAAATGTGAAGAGTCTTCTGCAAAGTTGCTCATCACACCCTGATATTCAGGTCAGAACATCTACCACTTGCTCCCCAGAGGCCGCACTCTGACCCAGTCACTGAATGACTATTTTTAGTATCTGCAGAGATCATGAGGAGATTGGCCTACCTGACTGCATGTCTTAGGCATTAAGCTCTCTGAACAACACAATTTGCTCTTGAGGGATCCTTTGCTGTCATTCTCATCCTTCAAAAAGGTCTCTCATTTCAACTTTCTGAAAATCTCCCTGTAACTAGGGGTGCTCTGAATGCAAAAGGAAAGCAACCAGCTCCAGTGAATGAAGTAAAAACTTCAGGCATTGCAATTAAGAAAGATTTAATTAACCAACACCAGGAATTTTGTAGGCTGATGTGGAATAGTCAGAAGGAGCTGATGACTTCTTGCCTGGATTGCAGTCCTGTTCCAAACTCCTAGCTTGAGTATGAGAAACCTCCAGGGTATACCTGCTTTCCAGAGAAAAGGCTCAGATCCACCCAGAAGAAATCTAATTGTATGAGCCTCCCTGCTGTGGAAATTTTAAGAGATCTAAACCTTTAAATCTCCCTTCCTTTTGGTTAACCCCAGTTCATACAACTCTTGCTTCTGGCCTTGTTTTTTTTTGTGTGTTTTTTTTTTTTTTCCTACTGAGTTCAACCATCAAATTCATCCCAAGATGGAATCTGGCCTGGAACATTTGCAGTGGGTTGAGTTCTCTGCTCCAAAGATCAGTGACTGAACGTGCCTACAGATTCCTAACTGACCAGGAAAAGCAGACTCAAACCCATGTTGTTTCCTAAGAGGAACAGCCATGTAAAAATCAAACTATTTCCCCCTTGGGTTAGTTATAAAGAGTTAAAACATATCATAAATAACGGCTCATGTAAATACATTGGAAGAATTCCTTCTTTGTGAGCTCTGCTTTCTCTAGTCTACATGTGAGCACAAATATCTACATACAGTCAGAGTATTTATTAAACGTACCATGGGAGGAAAAAGTACTCTCACTTAAAACTAATCATTAAAATTATATTACAATCAAACTCCAATGATCTGCTCTGAAATGTTTGAAGTTATCAACAGCGAGATTGTTTAGTTGGTGACAAGATTCTACTATCTACCAGTGACTCTTTAGTTTTTTTTCATTAGTTGAGTAAGCCAAGGTCCTTTTAACCCACTAGGTTGACTTCAAGTATGAGGAAATATACACCTGCATGGTGTCGTCTGTCTGTCCCCCACCCATCCCCAGCCAATGATGATAAACTCAGGCAAGAATTGAGAAGCCATCAACACCATGCAGAACTCCATTTCACTCCTTGGTTTTGTAATCTCTCATTCTTCAACTTGGGTATGGAGGTGGAGACATTGGTTGACATCCAAAGTCTCCATTGTTCAAATCCAGGGCCTACCACTTACTGGCTTTATGACTTTGAATTTATTAATTAATTTCTATAGACTTCTTGGTCTGTGGAATTGGGGCATTAGTAAATAGTAATTACCTTCTATGGTTTTCTTGGAGATTTTATGAGGAGATCTGAATACTTAGCACATCGTACCATGGTAATTCCTCACATCAGGCTTCCCTAACTCCCTTATTATAATCCCTATTGTCCTCTTCCATCACACAATAAAGCCTGCATTGTTTTGTCCTGTATGTTAGCGTAACCTCTGTCCTCATGGGAAATAAAATTTTCTTTGGCTGTTCTATCTACACATATAGTTTCTGTTTTGTCTTTCATAACAAAAATTCCAGATAGTAGTGTCTTATAAAAATAAAATTTGTGGCATTGTTCTGGCATCCAAGCTACTCAGCCTTGAGCACAGCAAATGTAAGAGTTGCCTATATTTAAAAAGAAAAAAAACCTCTGGAGACCTAGCTCAGTAGAGAGGCCTTTGCATCTATGAGGTCCCAAGTTCAGTCTCTGAGTACCTCAAGGGAAGGGGAAGATAGTTTGCTTCAGTTCTGAAGGCTGGGAAATCCGTGATCAAGGTGCAGCAGGCTCAGTGAGTGTGTGGTGAGAGCCACTTACAGGTTCACAGGTGGTTTATCTTTTCTCAGTGCATGCATATGGCAGAAAGAGGCTGGGAGCATTTGTGATGATTCTGCCATCAAAGCCCCCTTGCCCGCCAAACACTGTCATGCCAAGGATTGGGTTTCAGTTTCTACGTGGGGAATTCAGTCTAGAGCCTGGTATTAGTTGCTTTTCTTCTTCTTATGCCAAAACATCAGTTAAAAGCAACTTGGATAAAGAAGAGTTTATTTTGGCTCACAGTTCCAGGGCACAGTCCATCGAGGAAGAGCTGATGGCATGTGTCCACAGTCAGGAAGGACAGCGTGATGAACGCTGGTGCTCGGCTTGCTTTCTAGTCTCTATTAGTCCATGAATTGAGCATAATGAGGTCTTCCCACCTCAACTAACTCAATCCAGAAACATCCTCACAGACATGCCTAGAGGTTTGTCTATTAGGTGATGTAGATCCAGTCAAGTTGACAATCAGTATCAACCATCACAATTTTGTATTTTATGTCATCTGTCTGTCTACCCATCCATCCATCCATCCATCCATCCATCCATCCATCCATCCATCCATCTGATTATCCACAGCATAGATGTACAGAACACAAGCTAAACATTTAGTAAATATTTGTTAAATAATGAATGGTCTGAAAATTCCACCCTACCTGGGATCCTGGCTATATTTACAAAGTAAAGGGATGATGGCTGTTGTTACAACTATCGGCTCTTGCCTGTCAGAATTGAAACATGGAATTCTATCACACTTCCTTCCCATCTTGTCCCACTCAGCCATAACCCCAAGCAAAAGTTCTGCTCTCCTGGCCTCACTCAGGACTGGATTAAGTAGGCCATAGTGCCTTTAATATAGAAAGAGAGAGTGGAAAGCCACACACTGGCTCCAGATGCTAGTTTGGTGTCCACTCAGCCTTTACTAGACAGCCTGTACTTTGAATATTACTGAGGAAGCTTAGCAAAGTGTGTCTCTTGATCTTCTTGGTCTCTATGGGTTTATGGATGTTGGGGACAATGGTTTGGATAGCATAGGAGTCTGCCCTGGGAAGAAGATCACATTTTCTACTCTTGGTTTTCTTCCTGAGTGGGGTAGATTCAAGAAAGATAAGAATATTACATCATAGGCAGAGACAATTTGGCTCCAGAGGAAGTGGGCATATGGACTGTGGCTTATCAGGAGGTAGAGCTCCAGGGAAATCAACCAACAGCAAAAAACAATATAAACAACTATCAAAGAGGGAAGGTGAGGAAAATGGTAACATAGAACACACTCATCTGTGGCATACTGGCAACCTGTTTCAAAGCAGGGCAAACTATGCATTCTTTCCTGAAAGAGTGGACTTCCTTTACCCTTACCCACCTCTGGCAACTGAGAGACTTCTGAACTCTCAGAGAATGTGCCTTTAAAAACACTCAGAAGTCTGAGGATAGGGTTTATCTGAAATGAGCTGGAATGCCCACATAAACAGGTGGAGAGCCCCGAGCTGGGAAAATTAGTCAAATATGGTTGTAAATGTTAATACTTTTCTCACCCACCAGCTGGGGAAGCTGGAGAGATGTCAGTGGCCTGCTGATTGCCTGAGCTGTGAGCCCATCCTCGTGGCCACTGAAACATTCCATCTGGCATGCAGACTCTGGGATTAGTATGGTTTGGGAAGATGGTCAAAGTGATCAGATCCCTCTCGGCAGTCTGCCTCAGCAGCTGCAGTGAACCCAGACCGTGCCCCAAGACACATTAATCCAGACAAAATAGATTTTACTTTGTGTTTGATTTAGAAGAGATAATATTAAAGATGGGGACATTTTCCATGAATGAATGAACATAGTCAGTGTGCTAAATTATGAAGTGCAGTTTATGCTATCTAATGGAGGACTGTTTAAAGTTACAGAAATTCCACATAGCCATATTTCAGAATTACCATGCAAAAGTATATTTATCCTTCTCAGGTCACTGATGTTGTTGAAGACTAGATAGTTATAATCTCATAGTTAAATTTTGAATTGTTTAGGAATTAAGAGGGTGTTCTGGATCTAAGAAAATGTTTTTAAAATTGTGATGCAAGTTAGCATGAAAGCTGAGTTAGATATAGAACTTTAAACTCATGGAGATGATTAGATAGTAGAATGTTAAAGTCAGGTGCCAAATACATATGGACTGGACATTGGGAATGTATGCTAACCCTTATAATTTTCATAACTGTGGCCTAATTATTTTTGTTGTTTTGTATTATATTTGTTGCTATAAGAGAAAGAGCCATTTGTTGGACTGAAAGGGGGAGCTATTCGGGGCAGGGGGAGATATACCTTAAACTTAAAAAAAAAAAAAAGGAAGCGGAGGGGGAAGAGGATGGGAGGGTGGGACCAGAATGGAGAGTAGGGAGGGGATTACAATTGAGATGTAACTTGAAGAAATTAAAAAAACAAAACAAAACAAAAAAACCCAGTTCATGCATAAAGGCTGTGCTAAGTAAGGGTGCCCAAAGGTCATGAGATCTGGCTTTGTGTAAAACTTGCCAAAGCTAAAATGACTGTAGACTTCTGTTGTTTCTTTAGGAAAAAAAAAAACAAAACAAAAAACAAACAAACAAAAAAATAGACTTTTTGTAGACCATGTGAGCACATCCTTCATTTCTACTCTCAGGAGGTTTATGCACTATAGCCTTCCCTGCTTGGACCCCAGGCTTTTCTTTCTGAATCCCAACAGTGCCTTAATTAACATACTCCAGTAGTTAGCTTCCTTCTCTCTCATTTGGAGAAATTTAAGCCAAGCCTTTGCACTGCTTTGTGAAGTGCACAAAGAAACCTACCTTAGGTTTCTATTGGTTGCCATCTTAGGAGCAAATTCACTCAGGTCTCATCTTCTCATTATGTGAAGCCCCAGATGCTGGGGAGCAACCATGAAAGAATTGCTCCTTCTTTCACAATTGCCATGAACTCTTTGGGCACAGACATAAAGCAATGCAGTGCTTTGCTTTGCCCCAGATTCTATAAGGCTGTCATTCAAAGCTTAATGTTTCTGGAGCCTTAGGAGACAGTCTTAGGAATATGACCTGTCTGGGAACTGTTTCCTTAGACGAATAGCCTCTGCAACTGGCTGCTGTGAGTCTGAGCCTGCCAGGTTAGTGGTGCAGCCATGTGAGGGCAGGCATGGGCTCCAGGTCTAGTCCTAAAGATGCCTGTTTTAGCCATCAGCACAACCAGTGTGATTATGTGACTTCTTTGAAGGTAAGCTGTTTATTACAAGAGACTTGGCAAAGGCATGGTATCAGGAGAAAGATAGATAGATAGATAGATAGATAGATAGATAGATAGATAGATAGATAGACAGATAGATAGATAGATGATAGATAGACAGATAGATAGACAGATAGATAGAATTTACATGATCTAGTGTTTCTTCAAAGCTGTGTGACTTGCTGTCCATGGACTCACCACCACTTTCTCTCTGAACGGACAAGCATGACAGAGCCAAAATGAGTGTGATGCAGGGCAGTTGCTTCTCTAATGTGCCTACAGATCACCTAGGATCTTGAAATGCAATTCTTATCCAGGCCTTTTGAGCTGCAGCCTGAGACAGATGCTTCTTTTTAATGAGTCGCTAGGTGATGCTGTTACCATCCAAGGACCTAGAGTCCAGTTGGCCATTTAACTAGAATTGCATATCTTGAGAGAGGTGAGAAGAGCCAGGTGGCAGTCAGGGACAAAGGGTTGTTCACATCTCAACTCAATGACACAATAATCAATTGACTTAAGTCACAGGAACCCCGGAAGCCTTGTCTGTAATGTGTGGCTGACTTGACCCCCTCTCAGAGGGTAGCTGCTGTACAAATGCAGTGTCTAAATGGCATGCTGTGTTCTGAATACAGAGCTCTGCATCCAACAACTGCTCAATAAATGCATGGTGAGATTTTACTTCTACGGCAAAGCATGGTTGAGATGGCCAAGATGTGGCAGGGTGTCTGTATCCACACTGTCTAGCTTCAGCTGACATTTCAAACCAAAGTTAACAGTATGCTCAATGATTTTTGTTTTCATTGAACAGATGTAAATGTCTAGCACGTTGCTCCTCATGTTGTTCGGTTGCTCAAAAACCAATGTGGTCACAAAATGAATACGCTTGGGAGCATATTACATGCTTATAATGAACATATATGATCCTAAAAATTATTTTTTAGCAACTATGAGCTACTCAGTACCATTCTGTGACTAACTTATACCCTGCTCCAAGTGATAAGGCCTATGTCCAGCAAAATGTATTGGTGGTCTGCCTTTCACACTTGCAGCTGAACACGTTGGTCCACACTCTTGTTTTCTGCTGAGGCAGATTCTCCACTCTGCTAACTCCAGCCCATTTCTTCTGCAGTTTGCCTGACCTGGCAGGACTCTACTGTGGCTGATGCTGACATGCCACATCTTCGTCCCCAGACACCCCGAGCTCTAATGGCGACCCAGCTGATCTGAGTGGCAGCTGTTTGGGCACAGGAAGGAGAGTGTGAGTTCATCTCCATCTTCTGTGATACTTTACAGAGAGAGAGAGAGAGAGAGAGAGAGAGAGAGAGAGAGAGAGAGAGGAGAGAGCCTCCACTTCTGTCCAGCATGATGCAGAACTCCGTGCCCTGGAGCACAAGACCCTGCTGCTGTCTCTTCTCATGAGTGTTTCACATGTCTGGTACAAAGCTGGTTTCCTTTTCACACTCGGGGAAATGGCCCGTGCGACCAGTTTATGGACATTTACAGGCCATTCTGAACATCTTTTCCCTGGGGCCATGTTTATTTTCATTCTTTTATTCTGAACGTGTGTGTGTGTGTGTGTGTTAGTTTTGAAGTTCTCAGATGAACACAATTAAGAGGAAATAACATGTAGCAGATATTAATACTCAAAAATGTACTATAAAAAACCTTTCAAATGAATAAAAACATCACACACCAAAATTAACCAGACGCAAAGTCTACACAACTTAATGAAACCACATGTGGTTAGAATTGACATTTTAAATGGAAACTGAGAAGCTTCATATTAAAATTTTACACTTCCAGTATATTGAACATATTTTATCCACTTGTCCTGCACCAATCCCAAAAGTCCATGAAGAGTTAGCACTAGAAAAACAATGAGTTTTAGAGCCTCTTTCATAACTCGTGTTCATTACCTGTGTCCACTTCTCCATCCCTTTATATTTGCTTCTTACTCTCTTTCGTTCATGTTAGGTCTTAATGTATACCTTTTACCTATGTTAAAAACAAAGCTATTGTGACTTTCTATCCTTGGCTAATAGTGGAAGGAATTGCAGATTACAGATATAATATATCCTGACTGGCCTTGTGAAGTCAGGAAGTTCCTGTGTGGATTCTACTCCAATGTTGTCCTCAAAAAACAAGCCACTTGCACTGTACTGCCCAGAATGGCAAATGGAGAAGAGAAGTGCCCACAGGATTGTCTAGGAATGTGTCGGATGCAAATGAACACTAGTCAGTTGATGGACATTGGCTGTGACACACTTCCAGGAAAATGACCCTGTTTTTCAAGAACTCTTTCTATTTATAGAACATTTGAAAATAGCTTCATTGGGTCGTGTCTCCACAATTTATTAATCATGTTTGGGTACAATCTAATCTAAAAAAATCTAATAACATTTTATCTGCTCAATGTCATACAACATCCCTTGTATGTTAGAAAGTGAAGTGATGAAGACATTTAAACTACTGTTTGCTTACTGTGCATGGTTAACAGTCTTATCGCTTTTAACTTTGAATAGCATTACTGATTTTTTAAAATTAGACCAGTGAAATCACCTGGTTGACTTACCATTTTGAAGTCTAAGAACTCAGGATCTTCTTAATGTCTATGAAGTACGCATGTAATCGAATGTCTACATCAGTGGTCCTTAACCCTTATGAAAAAGAAAAGAACTAGCCGGGCGGTGGTGGCGCACGCCTTTAATCCCAGCACTTGGGAGGCAGAGGCAGGCGGATCTTTGTGAGTTCGAGGCCAGCCTGGTCTACAAAGCGAGCCCAGGACAGCCAGAGATATTCAGAGAAACCCTGTCTCGAAAAACCAAAAAAAAAGAAAAGAAAAGAACTCTTAAATTTTGTTTAAAAAAATTCAAACAGCACAAGTACATAACATAAATACATTTTAATCTACAAAGGGGGAGGACACCAGGATATACAAGTCAAAGAGTATAGAGTAGCAAATATGCAGAAGAACAAGATAAAAATACAATGTAACGATTACACTTAAGAATATTTGCCTGTGCACAAAGAACCACCGGTAACTAGTGACTGCTGAGATGAGAGTTAGCCTCTCCCAGACCTTCATTGGCTGTCCAGTGCAGTGAAGTCAGTCCCGACACCATGTTCACACCACCAACCAAAAAACTAAGCAGGCTTTAGTTATATATATTACAAGCATACATTGATGTATATACACACATATGTGTATATGTGTGTACATAACAATAACGACCAAAGAAAGGCTATCAAATTGAGGGGGATACATGGTGTTTGAGGGAGGGTAATTGAGAGGGCTAGAAGGAGGAAAGGGAGGAAGGAAAGTGATATAATTCTATCTTAATCAAAAATACTTTGGAAACAAGTATTGTTTGTTGTAGTCACTGGGAAATGAACCGAAGGCTCTGCACGTTCTAAGCAAGCGCCTTATAATTCTGCTGTGGAGTTGCAGCCCAGGCTACTGTTGTCCTGTTACACACCTGCACACACACACATACACACAGACACGCACACACACACACAGGCACACACTCACACACGCACACATGCACACACACAATGCACACACACACATGCACATAGACACACACGCACATGCGCACACAGACACACACATACGCACACATGCACACACACGCACACACAGACACACACACACACACACATGTGCGCACACGCACGCACGCATGTACACATGCATCATCTGCTTCCTCTAAAGTGACTACTTTGTTACTGACATGCATGCTGTCTTGTGGTACACTTTATTTTTTTTTATACTTTATTTTTTTATTTCTTCAAGTTACATCTCAGTCACAATCCCTTCCCTACTCCCCCCTCCTGTCCCACCCTTCCACCTTCTTCCCCCCAACAGCTCCCCCTTTCAGTCCAACAAATGGTTCACTTTAAATATATACCAGGGAAAGCATTTTTGAAAATTACTTAGAGAAGTTTATGAGGCCAGTCACCTCCTGCCTCATGGTTTATGGTCAGACTGAAGCCCAGCAAGCACCACGGGAGCATTCTTTTCTGTAGAAAGTCCCATGTGGAGGATGCCCCAGATAAGACTCCTGGTGAGTAGCTTCCTTTAACTATTCAAGTTCCAGTTCAGTGCAGTTAAGTAAATGCAGCTCCTCCTCTGCTGCAGGCCACACCCCCTCCTCCCTTCCACTACTGACAGTGGCTCATGAGATTTCAGACACTGACTGATTCTTCCCTTTATGAGATCTAACAGCCTTTGGCAGAGGGAGGGGTGCCTTAATAGTCTTCTCTTTCCTAACCTGGTAATGTGACTGACACTGTAAGCCTTCCACACATGACTTCATGAAGTATCTACAATTACAAGGTCTGCTGGGCAAGTTCAGTATGTTTACGACCCCAACATGTGAATAAAGCACAGTGTAAATGAAAAATTTATGTAAAACATCTATATTTATTAATACTTATAAATAGCTATAAAATACTGTAACCTATAATATCTAATACTTATAACCTAATACCTAAAAACCTAAGAGCATCTAAACAATCCTATTTTACCCTTCTTGGAAAGATATTAGGATTCTCTGGTGCAGGTCCGTGTGGGCATGTTGGTTTCAGCAGCCTGGCTCTGGCAGACACGGCAGGCAGTCCTATCTTCAGCTTGGCTCAGCTTCCTCTGGGCCTAGAGTCACAGCTGTCTGTCTGTTGGTTCATGTGGCCAACTGAGCTGTGGGCCAGTTTCAGTAACCTGACACTGTCACACTTACAGTCACCTCAGCCCGTCAATTCCTTGCAGTCTAGTCTTTTACTTTAAAGACTTGTGCAGCCTCATGTGACAGGGGCCACCCTTTTTCCTGTTTTCGGGGTCCTCGCCATGGCCTTCAAACTCCACTTGCCTTCTGGCACCTGGTCCACTCGGCCAACAACTCCCGGGCTTCTGTACAGATGTCTTCAGTGTCCCGGTTTCACGAACTTTCCTTCAGAAGGTACTATGAAAGTTACCTTTTCTGGCAGCCTTCTTGGGATGGCGTGTGGCATCTCTTTCTCAGATTCTACCTCTCAGCTTCTCGTCAATTCTCTCTTTCTCAGATTCTACCTCTCAGCTTCTCGTCAATTCTCAGTTTATTTGCCAAGGCTTCTGATTTGCCTCAGGGCTATGGCGGTCTAAAGGTTGGCAGATGGTATACCTTGCTTCACACTTCTCCCAAGTGCACTTCTGTCTCCTCCGTCTATAGGGGCTGAAAGAGTTTCACGTGGAGCTCCCTAGCTTATATAGGGTGTGGTCTTGCAGTCTTTCAAGGTGTCCCTTGCACTCTCGAGCTCTGTCATGAAAACTGACAGTTCTCCCAGCTTCTGTGGCCTTGTAGCCGTGCCCCTCCTTGGCCCATCACAGGTCCTTCAAAATGAGGCAGTGACCAGCAACTGAGCAGTGTTCAGCAGCTGAAAGCTTCAGGTAGCATCTTTCAAAGTGTGGCTGTATCGAGAAGCCTTCCTTTAGTTTCCAGGGCTTTGAAAAGATCTATATGCTCCCATATGCCAGGTTGATCTGCATGCCCTTAAAGAGTCCTTACTAATTCATTAAAGAAAACTAACCCATTACAGCACAGTCTTTCCCAAGCCCTGGTTAAGCATATGTTGATTCCTGTTTGTCTCAATGCTTAGGAGAGGTAGCTCAGAAATGAACCTGGTTTCCAAGCTGTACACTGTCCTCTTAGTCTTTTCTGTTAGGGAATTGATGGGTGCACATCAACACGTCAGCATCTCATGTGGCTTATCTTCATTTCTTCCCATCATTACCAGCTTTGTCTCACATCTCTTCACAAATATTTCCCATTTTCTACCCTCCCTGACCCACTCTATCCTTGTCCTGGCTTCCCACCTACCTAAGCCCGATTGTTCTTCTCATTGCTATTGAACTTCACACCTACCCTGGACCACTAACTTGCTTCCATATATCAATGTAAACATTCCATTAACTATATTGTGGGAGAAGGTATCTATGAAAATAAGTTTGAGGCTCCTTTCCTGCCATAAGGGTTATTTAGAAGTGATGATAGATAGAAACTATATTTCTGGAGATGTTTATGAGCCCGAGAAGAGAACACAGACAAAGTTCATGGTAACAGTGAGTGTTAACAACACCTCCTCCTGACTCTGACATACACCAATACTTGGGAATTATTTTAAATTGTTTGTATCATCACAAAGAACACAGTAACACCTCTGTCTTCTTTACCAATTGGTAAAGCACTTTCACATGAATTATTCAAACTTTCTGGGCTCTCTTTTCTTTACATGAAAAACAATAGAGGTGAAGTAGCTTATAGACAGGTGGCAAACAAAGATCATATTTGTTGCCTAGTTAGTTATTATCTTGAAAATGATGGCTTTAGAGTCACAGAGACTTGTAAAGGTTAACTTTAATTTTAGCTAAAAGTTAACTATTTTTGTTGAGCTTGTGCTACACACTGACAAACTTGGCACTCCATGGAGGACCATGAGTTGGAGGCCAGCCTGGGCTACATAGAAATATTGTCTCAAAATAAAACAAAAGAAAAAGCACAATCAACATGGTATAGCCAGACGGAACATGTCCATAATCCTAGCATTTGGGAGGCTGATGCAGGAGGATTGCTATGAATTGAGTTCAGCTTGGAATACAGAGATCCAGACCAACCTGGATGACAAATTAAAATCATGTCTCAAACTACTTACCTACCTACCTACCTAAGCATAAATAACATGTGCTTCTTCATCTGTACCCAGGAGTCATGTTGCTACCTGCCCATTCCTGTGTTACCCAATGGGAAAGGATCCAGAGGCAGACAGCAGGGACAGGAAACATTGTGCATAGGTATCTAATACATACAGAACCTGAAAGGCTCCCTTCAGCTTCTGCTATAATTCTAAGAAGGGATTTAAAAAAACAAACCCTTTAAAACAAATTCATCCAGTTTTAAATTTTAAGTAGACAAAAGTTTCTAAGAAACTATCTTACTATATCTGGGCCCAAGAATATATTAAATAAACCTGAGGATTAAAAAAAAATCATTTCCCATTTCTTTTATTGGATGCCACATATATCACCAAGTAAAGAGAATAATAGAAAATGTAATACAAATAACATAGAAATATAATTTACTGTGTTTAACATCCTAGAAAATGAAGCAAAAGAAACAAAAATGGTTTAAACGCTGTGACATTAAAATAAGGATTAAAATCCCAATGTAACTAACCTTGCTCCAATCTGGACAAAGATTGTTCCAACCTCCAGGAGATTCTCCACCCAGCACAAGCCCTGATGTCATCTTCCCACATCCAAGGTTTGACCTGCCTAACAGTAAAAACACACAAAACTTAAATAATTTTGCTTCAATCCTTACCCATGTGGACTTTCTTGCACAGGGCTGTTTCCAGTCGGGCTTAGCTCACTATTGAAACAGAGTGAGGTGATGACTGACAGCTCTCAGCCCCAGTGCATGATGGTAAACTTTTCGGGCTCCAATGATCAGCTCAGCTGAATGTTTGCTCAATAATCTAATGAATCTTTTACAGATATATATATATATATCCACACAGAGAGAGCAAAGTGTGTTCACTTTGGTTCAGATCTACAAATGAACCTTTTTTTCCCAATTCAATAACAGACAAATCAGATCATCAAAAGATCGATGCCAGAAGTTAGCACATTGGCTAAAGGAGACCTGGACATTTCTAATTAGTGCTGTTCTGAAATTCCAAAGAAGATATTGCAGCCAGATGTGGTGATCCTTGCTTGTGAATCCATTACTCAGGAGGTGGAACCAAAAGGACTGTAAGAAGTTCAACATTAGCCTGGACTACATAGTGAGCTTCAGGCAGTGTGAGCTACTGAGTGAGAACCTATCTCAGAGAAACAAAACAAAAATTGACACTGCTGAGCACCTTGGGGGTTGTGAAAATACTCTGAAAGTACAGTGAATGAGTCTTTTCAATGTAAAGTCACCCACTCCTGTTGGGCATAAAAAACCTCTGCATACTCATGACTTGATTTTCCCAACATAATGGGAGTTTAAGTTAGGCAATTAAAACAAGATCATTGGTTATGGGACCAGGAAGCCTGAAATGACTCAAACTTCTCCCTTCAGTAATTTACTTAATTGGTTGTAGTCTTGTTTCTCCCTATAATCCTCAAAGTGCTACATTTTAAATCAGAGTTCCTGAGAGATGATGGTATTCTCACAGTGGGTACTTCACTGGAAATGTTGAACAAACCCTAAAATAATCATCTCAAACAATATGACATTGGAGTGCCCATGAGATCCTCCTGATTTTTCTGGTAGTTGCTATTTGATAGGTACTGGGATTTTTTTGTTTGTTTGTTTGTTTTGCTTTGTTTTGTTTTTTTGTTTTTTGTTTTTGTCTGTTTTTTATTCTGCTAGTGCTCCTACCTAGCAGGAGATTATATACTAAAACAATCTGATACTGGGCAGACACTCATGGGCATGTCTAGAACAATGAAACTCTTTGAGACACCTCTCCATTTAAGATGCCTGTGACTCTGCCAGGAAAGCAGATAGCCTGGCTGCAGATTCCCACCTCTCTCACCTTTCCTCTAAATCCAACCCCCACTCTCACCCTAGTCCTGTAGCAGCCCTCAAGCTTCATCAGCCATCCCACCTCCAGCATCCCCCACCTCCAGCAGATCACTCAGATCTTCTCCAATCTCCCTCCTCTGCCCGCATTCAACCTGTCTTTCCAGCCCTAAACTCCAGCAGTCATTCTCTGGGGACACACCAGCCAAGCCAGCAAAACAGGTAGGCTAGCTTTAGATCTTCACTCTCTCTCCTCTCCTCCAAACCCAATCCCCAAGTCTCACCCCTGATTCTATAACAGATTTTCTGTTGTATCCTCATCCTGCTCTCTGTCCCCATCCCTGGGGGAAGAAGTAGATCCTGGTTGCACACAATCTGTTCCTCCCAGCTTCTTGTGAGGCCCCTCAGCACCTCACCTTGCTGCAAATTCGTTCCCATTTCTAAGTGTCAGCGTCCAATACCTAGAAATTCATTTTACCAAGAATCCCCAGTGGCCACATCTAGTAAGATCCTAGATTTTTCTACCAAAGGCAACATAGGTCTCTCTACCTCCTAAGAACCAGAGAGGGCAACAGAAACCAAGGAACAAAACACCTAACAAAGACAAGACCAGATATCAATACCTAGAATTACAATCATCCCAAACCTAGATGCCTAGATGACAATCTTTTTAAAAAATCAATAACAGCCAGGACAATATGTCTCCATTAGAGTCCAGCAACACTGCCACACCAGGCCCTGAGAATTGCAATATAGCTGAAGCACAAGACAAAGACCTTAAAATAGCTCTTATGAATACAATAGAGGTCTTTTAAGATGAAATGAATGAATCCATAAAAGAAACCCATGAAAACACAAACAATTGGAAGGAAATGAATGAGCAAGTTCAAGACCTGAAAATGGAGACAGAATCAATATAGAAAATCCAAACTGATGACAACCATGCTATAATACATAGACCCACAGAGATTAGGTATAAAATAATGGACTAATGGGTACAGATAGAAAACATAAATAGAATAGACACTTATGGATGTATTGGGGAAGGGCTGGAAAGAGAAGGAATACAGAGAGAGATAGCTAAAATTGAGGGCCATTTGAGGGGTAGTATGGAAACCTAATACAGTAGAAGCTTCCTAAAATACAAACATATATGAAGATGCTCTAAATGAAATTGCCGAATAATGGGAGAGAAAGAGCCCCAACTGGACATCTCTTGCCATCAGATGAACCTTATAGTACCAGATATAGATTACATTTAGTTGAGTTGTTGGCCAAAGGGGTCCCCTGGAAATCCCCAAATTCCTCAGGCTTTTGCCCAAACTATAGGTTGTTCTCCACAACTTGATGGGAAGGCCCTATTGCTAAAGACAACATGTATATTGAACATGGAGAAGTCAAGCTTGTGCCTACTGCCTTCAGTAGCAGAGGCAGAAAGATGGTAAAGACTAGAGGTGATGGAGCACCCCTTCATGCTAGTGTCTTTGGTACAAGAAGGTACTCTGCAAACTACCAGAAGAAAATCATAAACCCAAACCCAGCTACAAACTCTTGGATCTGCAATGCCTGCAAGATATACTAATGCAATGGTAGTACAGAGCTTGTGGGAGCAACCAACCAATATCTGATATGAGGCCCACTTCATAAGAAGGAACCCATACACAACACTGCTTAAGTAACAAAAAACCTGAGACTAGAGAGCCCAAGAACCGAGGGTAAAACACACACACACACGCACACACACATACACACACACACACGCACACACACACACACACACACACACACACACACACACACACACACACCCCAAAACTAGTGTTCTACTAAAAGAACAAAGCAATTATATGCCTCCCAATGACATTCTGCTATACTCATGATAAGTACCTATTCAACTATCATCAGAGAAGCTTCCTCCTGCAGAGGAAGGGAAAAAATTCAGAGACTCACAGCTGAACAATATGTAGAGAGTGGAGACCATGGAACACTCATCCTTAAACAGAATGTCTCCATCAAATATCTCCCCTCAGGGATCAGGCCTCCCTTCGGAAGAGGAGGCAGAAAGATGGTAGAGACTAGAGGTGATGGAGTACACCAAAGAAACAAGGTCCTATAAAACAATATGAACTCCCAGAGACTGAGGCAGCACCCACAGGGCCTGCAAGGGTCTGTGCCAGATGGGGGTCCTAGAACTGAAAAGAGAAGTGGACAGAGGTCCAATCTCTAACCCAGAAGCAATCTCTAACTGACAGCTCCTGGCAAATCACGATTTAGTTTCCTGCAAGGGAGTCTTACTAGGGAAACTAATTACTAAGAGTAGGGCTCATGCCCAGCAGTAGATGGTCAACAGAAAACAAAGTCAACAGGCATCACAGTCTTATGTCAGGGCTTTTATTTTTATTTTTAATTTGTATCTTAAATTTTATTTTATTTTGTGTATATTTTCTTTTTATTCTATAGGTCTATATATAGCTTCTAGTTTACTTTTTATGGGATTCCCGAGTGTGCAGATGAATGGGTCTTTGTATCACTTCTGTCTCTTGCGCTTTTTCTTGGGTTCTTTTCCTTCTTCTTTTTTGCTTTGTCTTATTCTTTTGAGTAATTATTGCTTTATCATATTTTATTATTATTATCCCTTAGAAACTTGTTTGTTTCTTAATGAGAGGCAGAAAGGGGATAGATCCTGATAGGAGGGGAGGTAAGGAGAAACTAAGAGGAATAGAGAGAGAAGAAAATATAATCAGGATATAGTATATAAAAAGAATCCATTTTCAATTTAAAAAATTAAAATAATAATAGTTTTAACAGAAGATGGCCTGTAACCTGGGCCTTTCTCCCAGGTCTCTGGCAAACAATGTGTTTCGGAGCACTGGATCACACTGGCCGTGGAGGACCCCATAGTGAGAGCCTGGGCCAGTGGAACAGTGTAGGCTAATTCCCCACAGGCAGCTCTTTCTGCTGTTGGACACTGAGCGCCATGCAAGGACACTCACTGAGCCAAGAGCTGGAGACACTGGCGCACAGGGCAGGCTTCTCCCATTCGCTGGCCACATGCCCAGGACAGCAGGCTGCAGTCTGAGTGACACCAGTATAACCCCACCTGTCTCTAAATGCATCATTCATTGGGCATGTCCTTTTGTAACTCATTACTCAAGTGAGATAATGACAATGTGCACAGAATCCATAACATGATTTACAGAGAATTCTAAGCATAGTGCCTGGCACATACAGAGAAATCGATTAATTTAACTCAGGGACCATTATGGTTAGTTGTCCCCATGGACTAAGTTATTGAGGTAGCCTTAAATAAGAAATAGCATTTAAACCATAAATAGTCATTAATACTCAGTTTAATAATGGATCTCCCAATTCATCTTTGACCCCAGTTAGGACCACTAGGACCAGGGCATGGAGAAAATGGGAGGGCAGGATGATCTGAAAGAGTCAAAGCCCTGATGGGGCTGGCAGGATCACATGGGCATTATAACAGGGCTAGTGGAAGACTCCAGGGTCCTGTTAGGAAAGCAAGATCTAAAGGTGGAGAGAGTGTGGGGAGTGCTCAGAATAGTCAAGAGTCATGGTTTGCATCCCAACTGAGGTCTAATTCTCTATGTAGTTTTACAAGTCACTCAGCTTCTTTCAGCATTAAAGCACTTAGTAGAAAATGATGAGCATGTTTGGTCACCCCGAAGGCCCTCCCAGGAGTTCAAAAAGCAAAGCTTTCCTAGCTTTCTTTAAAGAGTATTTGTGTAGTAACTTTATATCATGGGGCTTAGTTTTGAAAAACTGTAAATGTTCACACTCTCTAAGCCACATTTGATGACTTACACATAAATCAAGATTTTAAAAATACCTCTCTTATAAAATCCTACACAATATCCACTGTCTCAAGGTTCCAGTAAATCTTATCCATAATCTTTATTCTTTTGTAGTTTAAAATGGCTAACGACACTTTGCAAATGATGTTTTTAAATAAGCAAGCTTTAACTGGTAGGAAGAGGGCAAGTCAGGGCCTTGGCATCCAGAGTTTGAAAACATTTATGTTCCATCATTGTGTGGTTTGTTATTGTTCAGGACACATAATTTATTTTGAATTTTTAAATCATAGCAGAGAAGAGCATTAAGTTATACTTAGCAAAATTAGAAGGTAAATTACCAAGAAACAGATGATTATAGTGAGCTTGTTTTTATGTTCCTCTGTTTTCTATGGAAATTAAAAGCTTTCAATCAAAACATGTGCTTTAGTAGAACAATGAGCATGGAGTCGTGAAGTGTTCATTTAAAATAGATGTAAAGGAGAGTTGGAAGTTCTCCCAGGAGCAACCAAATGATTTATGAAGATAGGTATATAGAGGGCAAATAGAGGCTGATGTGGGATTAAGGACTATGGTTAGATTCCAGGGCCATTGCCAGAAAGATGAGATCAAAGAAGGGACCAGTCAGTGAGAAACTTGTGTGTAAATGACGAACCTTGGAACTAAGCTTTGTTTCAAACACTATAGAGGCTCCCTTATACCACATACACCATGCTAATAGTTCCCCAATGCGCAATGAGCTCTGGCAGCAACGTACAGCTCATTAGTACTGTTCTCCCTGTCTTCATAGGTGAGGTACAGCTGCACTTATGGCCCTCCAGTATGAACTTCAAGCTGCTCTGCTAGGCTGGGTGTGCATTGGATTGCACTGCCAAATTCATTTGATTGTACGAACAAATGTGCAGGTGTATCATCCATCTCAGCAGTAGCATTGGTAGTTCCTCCACCTCAGAGCGAGGCTCCTGTCTCCCCCAGGGATGCATCTAAGTGGCATGCCACAAACAATTCACTTATACCTTCTTCCTGAATGCTTGTTTGACCAGGTCATTGCCATAGTCATAAGTTTTCCGTAGCCATAGGACAATACATCCATACAGAGGAGCAGGATGATCCGTGTATGTTGCAGCAAGCAATTGAATGAATGGATTTGTAAATGCCACACACAGTGCTACTTCCCACCAACCCCTCCCCCTAAAAAAATCAAGTGCCCCAGAACAGATATTTCTTATGAAAAAACATTTTGGATGTGAAAATTATAAAATATCCCTGTGAAGATCTAACCTGTGTGAGGTGGTGCATCATCTTTTGAACCAGAGACTGAGTAAAGATACCAGTTCCCTCCTACTTATCCACAGCCTTGACGTAATCCCAGCACACACTTAGACTCTGAGATGTGCAAACGTGAGCAGCCCAAATAATTTTTCTAATGTGCAGCAAGCTCTGTGATCTCCATACCTAAGACCAGATAAATCACACCAACACAGAAACCATTCATGCGGCTATGGAAGTCACATAAGGCGAGGTGGCCAAGTCAGTCAGCTCTGTCAGTGGGACAAAATTAAGAGCAGAGAAATAGACTCCTGGTCATTTGACTTTTAGCAAGTCTGCAGTGGAGGGAAGATAGTATTTTAAACATATAACGTTGGAACAAATGGGCTAACCTGTGGGAGGAAAACTAAAAACAATGAGTGAACTTCTGCTCCTTGTGCCACACACAAGGTTAATTCTGAACAAATCACAAATCAAAACATAAAAGAAACTGGATTTACAAAAAAAAAACCTGAGATAATATCTCTGGGCTTTGGAGGAGGTGAACAGTGGATAATATAAAAAAAGCAGTACCCCTAAAAACAATATTGGATACCAGTGAAGACTTCTGTTGACCCCAAGACACTTTAAGAATATTGTGATGCCATCCAGAGGCTGATTAATATTGCTTACAGTACATAGATCTAATAAATAATTTAAAACCACAATATGTAAACAAACAAACAAGCAGGCAAACCAAAACTCCTATGGTTCAGTTGGAAAGCAACTCCCCCAAATGACTCATTATTCATTTAAGAACGAAACCTATGCAAGTACCCATTAGTACATGACAATGTTCTTAGTATCTTTGGCCACCAGCGAAATACAAGTTAAAGGCATGATGAGGTACTTCACACCCACTAACTTATTAAACTAAAACACTATCAAGGGAGGTAGGCTAATAGGCAAACTGCTTGCTGAGCAAGCATGAGGAGGTGTTCTCAGATCCCCAGTACCCACATGAAAAGTCAGGCATGGAGGTCCATCTCTGTTCCCCATTGGCGTGAGGGCAGAATCAGGAGGATGCCTGGAGCTTACTGGCCAGGCTATCTAGCTGAAAGGGTGAGCTCCACATTCAGTGAAAGACTTAGTCAAGGTAGAAAGTGACTGAGGAAGATGGCGGCCTCCACACGCATGTGTGCACATTTGTGTTTTCATAATATGTCTACCACCCACACATATTCACAATCCATGCACAAAGTACCAAGATTTTATGTTATTAGAAGAAAAAAACAAAACAAAACAAAACAAGAAGAAGGAGGAGGAGGAGGAGGAGGAGGAGGAGGAGGAGGAGGAGGAAGAAGAAGAAGAAGAAGAAGAAGAAGAAGAAGAAGAAGAAGAAGA
>CAJQZJ010004767.1:8663389-8694027 GCA_907164525.1 Lophiomys imhausi
GAAGAAGAAGAAGAAGAAGAAGAAGAAGAAGAAGAAGAAGAAGAAGAAGAAGGAAGAAGAAGAAACTGTCTGTGCTGGAGACCTCAGGATATTAGAAACACTAGCAATGTGAAATGTCTACCCCTCCCCAAAGTGACTGAAGTCAACCCAAGAGAGAGCTGTGTGAGTTACAGAGAGAAGTGCTGTCCCTGCTCGAGCTACCAATACCTGTTTGAGCTCACATCCCAAATCATGGCCCGGCTGTGGGGCATGCAACTAGACAGTTTAGTGTTTGCTTTCCTAGGTTTGGTCCCATCCTTTCTTGTAGTTCTGTCACACCTCTCTTGAGGGGTGGGGGTGTTTACTCTCTTCCATTATATCTTGGGGTTAAATAGTTTTCTTTTTCTTTTCCAGGGATTCACAGTTGATAGCCTGCCTTCCATCTCTCAAGAAGCTTTCAGACACTCCACCCCAGAGGAACAAGACGGAAGGGTCAGGGGGTAGAGCATGGGAGGGTGGGGCTGGGAAGCGGGAAAAGAGGACAATATGATAAGGATGTAACCTGAAGCAACAAACAAATAAATTTATTAACTAAAAAAAAAAAAACAAACAAAAAAAAAAAACAGGCAGGGGGCAGGGCTGAAACACTGTGAATGGAACAGAGGATACAGCCATTCGGCCTAGTTTTTCAGACCTCCAGGTGTAGAGAAGATGTGGAGCTAAGGTAAAATACAAGAGAATTGTGGTATTGGCCCATGCCTTTGACTTCAGCGGAGACGGGGGCGGGGGGGAGCACCGTAGAGTTGGTGGTCTTATGTATTCTGGAGTCATACGGAGCGGGGTGGTAAGGGTGCATACTCTTGGTCCCATCATTCAAGAAGAGTACACCCTTGGTCCCAGCTCCCAGCACACTGGAGACAGAAACGGGCAGATCCCGGAGCTCAGGGTCAGCCTGATGCAGGGCAAACTCTAAATAGAGAAAGACTTCGATCCAGGAGTGGTGGAACACAGCTTTGATCCCTTCAGATGGGAAACACAGGTCCCTGATCCCAATAATTAGAGTTCAGAGACACACACATGGGATTTGGAGGGACCTAGGTTTGGAGGCTACTTACAAAAGGCCTTCTCGATGCAGGCAGATTGTCCTTTGGGATCTCAAAATATATACACTAGAGCTGGTTTAGCTCCAAGGTGACAGAATGATTTCTTCTTTAACCCGGATTGAAAGATAACGCTTTGTATGTTGTCAGAAGGCCAAATTAGCTTCAGGAGAAGTACTATCTAGCCCCCCCCATCCCCCCCAAAAAAAGAGGGCAATTGTCCTAGGGTTGGGATTGGGGCAGGGCTCTGTTCTTATCGTTCCAGGAGAATCGAAGCGTCCATTAGGGGAGCCCGGGGACGGCTGGACAGCGGAATCCTCAGCAGAGAGCAGAATCAGGCACCAAGGAGGACGAGTGACCCAGTTGATTCTGCCTGGCTAACTTCCTCAATAGCTGTCTCCATCGGGGGCCTGCAACCACCACAGCAATCCAATGTCACTGGGACCACTCAGCTCTACACAATGCCCCGGCAGGAACCTCAGTGAAACCTGCAAGATCAGCTTCTGCCTACAAACCCCTTAGGTCATCTAAACAGCTGAGAACAGAAGGACTGAACATAAAAGGAGTGTACTAACATTTTTAATCATTTTTCCCATTTGGGTTCGGGCCCCAAACAGGTCTACTACGACCCAAATCAACAGGAAGTCACATTAAGAGAGCGACGTCCCATGCCCAGAGGATGGGGAGGGTGTTTCTCCGCCCTTCTTTTTGGTTATTTGAAGGATAACTGAAAACTCTGTTATGTAGGGGAAGAGACTACAAGCTGATAAATGGTCCTGTCTTAATGGGTTTTGGAGGTTAGCCCCAGGGAATTCCTACTTTTCCTTTTCTGTATCCTTCTTCCTCTCCTATGTAGGAGTGCATGGGCTTGAGAAAAATGAGATATAGACATAGCACAGGAAGGTCCAAGAAGAAGGGACAGATTATTGAATATGCCCTTATACCTTTGTATATTGAAACAAAATTAGTAGTTTATTTGGCTAAAGTGGTATTGACCATTGTTTATTGTGCAAAAATAAGATTGTATTGGATTACATAGGTATTGATCTTTGTATATTGATACAAAATTAAGATTATAGTTGGCCACAATGGTATTGACCCTTGCATATGGACGTAATATTAAGATTATATTGGGCTACATAGGCATTGATCTTGGTATATTGATACATAATTAAGAGTATATTTAACCACAATTGAATAGATCTTTGTATATTGATACAAATTTAAAGGTAATGCTTCCTAATTGTATCATACCTAGAGATACTTAAAAATAAAATGTGAAGCTCTGACCTCTTGATACCAACCGTCTAAAACGGTCTAGGATAGTTAAAACAAACTCCTAGTCATGCAAACATGTCACTTTGTTAGCTACTATGACAGTCTATCACAGATATTCTCTAAACTACCCAGTAATCAAGTTGCTAAGAGACAAGCAACATTTGCTTATCTAAATACAAGAGATGGTTAGGGCATCTTCAAAAACCCCTAGAGATCTGCAGAATATGGCATTCAAAGATGTTATCTTAAATCAAGATTTTTTTTATATCGAGACATATCAGCGCCTGACAGCACCCCCTATTCTACTCCAAGTAGAAGATAAGCATCGAAGAACCTCCACTGTAAGATGGTTGAATTAGTGGCAAGCCTTTCTCTTGGCATGAAAAAACCCCTTGCACCAACTGCAGACAGACTGCTGTCCAAAAAGGACAAAACTTGGTATCAGGGAAGTCGACAGCCTAACTCTGCCAAGACAGGGTAGGTAAGTCCTTCATAATCCCTGCTCTACAACAAATGTCTGTCAGAGAAATAGGACCCAAAGGCTGAAGATTGATGCTGGAATGTATGGAGAGAAAATGGGAACTGTCCAGGCAGTCATTGGTATGTTCTTTCTTAGTTTTGGAAGCTGCAGGCCCTGCACTTCCTATATAAGCAAATATATTTATCCCTCTCAGGTCTCTGAGGTGGTTGAAGAATAGACAGCTAGAGTCTCATAGTTAAATTTTGAACTGTTTAGGAATCAAGAGGGTGTTATAGATCTAAGAAGATACTCTTAAAAGTGTGTTGCAAGATAGTATGAATGTTGAGTCACATATAGACCTTTAAACTCATGGAGTTGGTTAGATAGTAGAATGTTAAAGTCAGGGGCCAAATATGTATAAACTGGGCATTGGGAAGGTATACTGGGTCAATTTACTCTGATAAATGTGGCATATTTATATCTATTGTTTTGTATAATACTTACTGTTATAAGAGAAGGAACCATCTGTTGGACTGAAAGGGGAAACTTCTGGGGGGAAGAGGGTGGAAGGGCGGGTTAGGAAGGGGGAATAGGGAGGGGTTTGTTACTGAGATGTAACTTGAAGGAAAAAAAAATAAAGTATTTAAAAAAAAAAAGAAGCTTTCAGCCCGGACTTTGAATTTTTTTATGTTTATTTATTACTTCAAGTTACATCTCCATCATAGTGTCTTCTTTCCACCCCTCCTGGTCCATCCTTTCACCCTCTCCTCCCTCTCCCACCCATCCTAATCCTCCGATGTGGAGTGTCCCTACATATCAGCCTCTCTCAGTTCAACAGTCATATGAGGGCTAAAAGCTTCCCCTTGCACTGGGGCCTACATGGTAGCACCCCTAGGGCAAACTGTGCCATTGATAGGTAACAAAGTCTATGTCCCTGATCCTTTTGGTATGTTGGTTGTAGGATAGTTATCCTATACTATATGACTAAAATCCAATTATAAGTGAGTAGATGCCATGAGCATCTTTCTGAGTCTGGGTTAACTCACTCAGAATGAATTTTTCTAGTTCCATCCATTTGACTGCGAATTGCATGATTTTCTTGTTTCTGGTAGCTGAGTAGTATTCCATTGGATAAATGTATCACAATTTTTTTTATCCATTCATCAGTTGAGGGACATCTGGGTTGTTTCCAGTTTCTAGCTATTACAAATAAAGCTGCTATGAATGTAGATGAGAAAAGTCCTGTGGTTTGGTGAGGAATCATTTGGGTGGATACCAAGAAGTGGTATGGCTGGGTCTTGATGTAGAGCTATTCCAAGTTTTCTAAGATATCACCAGACTGATTTCCATAGTGGTTGTACAAGTTTACACTCCCAACAGCAATGGAGGACTGTTCCCCTTTTTCCACACCCTCGCCAGCATGTGCTGTCACTTGAGTTTTTGATCTTAGCCATTCTGACAGGTGTGAGATGGAATCTCAGAGTTTTCTTGAGTTGCATTTCTCTGATGATTAAGGATGTTGAGCATTTCTTCAAATGTCTCACTTCCATCAGGTATTCTTCCTTTGTGAAATTTCAGTTTAGCTCTGTTTCCCATTTTTCTATTAGATTTCTTGGTGTTTATTTTCTTGAGTTCTTTATAAATTAGAGATATTAGCTCTCTGTTGGAAGTGGGGTTGGTGGAGATCTTTTCCCAATCTGTAGGATGCCATTTTGTTTGAATGACAGTGTCCTTTGCCTTACAGAAGCTTTTCAGTTTTATGAGGTCCCATTTATTGATTGTTGGTCTTAGAGCCTGAGCTGTTGGTGTTCTGTTCAGGAAGTTGTCACCTGTACCAATGAGTTTGAGGCTTTTCCCCACCTTCTCTTCTATTAGATTTAGTGTGTTGGGCTTTATGTTGAGGTCTTTGATCCACTTGGACTTAAGTTTTGTGCAAGGTGATAAGTATGGATCTAATTTCATTCTTTTACATGTTGTCAGTCTGAACTTTTGAGGACATCTAGAGATAGATTCACTTAGTACTGAGGTGGCCACGAGCCTCTGAGGACCAGAGGCAGGAACTTAGAGTAAGAAATGTTTCCTACAGGGCAGAATTGAACACTTGGTTCCCAACAGATGATGTGCCTTGGGATTTCTCCAAACTTTAGGGGGTGAAGCCTAATTTGAGGAAGTGGGTCACTAAGGGCAAGGTTTTGGAGGTTAAACCTAGTCCCCCACTTTTCCCTTGCTCTCTGTTTGCTGTCTCCCATGAAATATAAAGCTTCTCCCTTCACAAACTCCTGCCACTGTAATGTTCGGCCTTCCCATGGGCCCAAGATCAACAGAGCTGATTATTGTAAACCTAAACTTCCGGAAGCATTCATCAGTGTGCCAGCTGGTTTTAAGTCAACTTGACACAGAGTCATCTGAAAGGAGGGAGCCTCAACTGAGAAAATGCCTCCAGAAGATTGGGCTCTATGCAAGCCTGTAGGACATTTTCTTAGTGATTAATGGGGAGGGCCCATTCCATTGTGGGTGAGTGTGTTGGTGGTCCTAGGTTCTATAAGAAAGCAGATTGAGCAAGCCAGTAAGCAGCACCCCTCCATGGCCACTGGATCAGCTCCTGCCTCTAGGTTCCTGATTTGCTTGAGTTCCTGTCCTGACTTCCTCCAATAATGAACTGTGAGCCAAGTAAACCCTTTCCTCCCAGGTTATTTTGGTCTTGGTGTTTCATTGCAGCACAAGAAAGCCTGACTGGGATGGTCAGTAACACACACACACACACACACACACACACACACACACACACACACACAGCTGGTGTAAAGACATAAAGGCCAAAGACAAAATATAAAATTGTGGATATATAGAACATCCATATGATTTCAGGTTTGTTTAGAATTTCTAATATTGCATAGGAAGCATAATGGAAGATTGATAAACTCAGTTATAATCAACTTCAGAATTATGTTCCTTAAAAGGGAGAATATCTTCCCTGCTTGAAAAAGGGTAGCAAAAAGAAAGTAAAGGGGCTGGGGAGATGCCAGAAGTTAAGATATTCTTACAGAGGACCAAAATTTGGTTCCCACCTGTGTCAAAAAGTTCACACAAACTGTAACCCCAGCTCCAGGGGACCTAGCTCGTCTTGTGGCTTCTGTGAGTAACTGTACACACAGACACACAGACACAGACACACACACACACACACACACACACAGACACACACACATTAATAAGAATAACTTTTTAAAAAGTGAAAAAGGAGTCTAAAAACTTGAATATCCATCTGGAGTGAGATGTCCACAAGGATTTCTGTTTATCAAAGTCACACAGATAACTGAACTCCTCACAGCAGAATGAAACAGATAATGCTTGAGTCCTTGATATGTACACACAGAAGAGAAAATGAATAGTAAGTAAACATGAATAGCTAGCCATTCTCATTAAAAAGATGATGCCAAGGTGCCACTATGGACATTCCGAGAAGCCAAACAGTACTTAGCTGGCAAATTAAGAGACAGGCAATGCATGTCCACTGTTGGAAGGAGGTTAGATAATCAGAGCCGGAAACACCATCCGGTATCCTGTAGTGAAGCTGACATGCCACCCTCTGAAGATGAACTGTTTAATCACATGGATCAAACCTTAGAGAAACTGCTGCCCCTGGTACCTCAGAAGGCATGGACAACGGTGTGCCGAACTCACATCAAATATAGTGGCAAAAGTCAAAAATGACCCAGATTTTCACACAAGAATAGTTACCACAATGAGTGTGCTCATGCGACACAGCAACCTTTGAGTCTGTCTGGGCAGGTCACATGAAGCCGCATAGACAAACCTCATCCATGCAGACTGAAACTAATATGCTGCTTGTGGAACAGCGCACTCAGCATGAGGTGAGTCCACTTAGAACAAGTCTTGGGTGTTATTGTACATAGCTTTCTCCAAAGCCCTTGAAAAGATAAGCGTATATGCACAGCAGAGGTTGACTCCAGGGAGGGAGGAGGGTGACCTGAAGGCCTTGTGGCCCTTCAGAGAGCCCAGTGAGGACGGGCTTTGTCCTCTAGAGGCAATGAGTACAGAGCTGTTTACTTTTGGGTTTTTCCCTTTCTTTTTTTAATGATGTATTTTTATTTAGGTACTTGTCTGTGTGTCTTTGCATGTGTAGGTACCTATGGAGGTTGGGAGAGGGAGTCAGACCCCTTGGAACTGGAGTGACAAGTGACTGGGGACCAACTGATGTATGTGGGTGCTTGGAACCAAGCTCAGTCCTCTGAGAGAGCATCAAGTGCTTAGTTTTGGTTTTTTTTTTTTTTGGTACTTTATTCACATGCTGTAAATGTTCTTTTTTGTGTGTCAATATCTCATTTAAATACTCTGACTTGTCTATGCTTACTGAGCACTAGAGAATTAACGGAAGTCATTGGCTCCTGCCCATAGCATTACAATCAAAACAATTTATTCCTTTCAACATATCTCTCTGGTTATTACACTTCTTTTTCCTCTGCTGTGACAAAGGACAAAACAAATCTCCTTTAGGGACACCAAGATCTCTCTAGATATCACCTCAGCATTTGCAGACACATTTGTTCTTTATTTAAATGACAAACAGCCGTATCTATTGGGCATTTCTCCAAAGTTTAAAAAAAAAAAAAAGTAGATCAAGAGAAAGATCAGTTTCCATCCATGAAAATACAAAAGAAGCCATAAAATGTCTCTTCCTCAGAGGGAGTGTTTGCACCATCAAAGTCACCGCTGCTGTTCATATTTATCAATCAGGTTTCAAAGCCAGGAAGATGAGTGAGTCAGACAGAATTAACAGTTTCTCATGAGAGAATGGAGATATGAATTCAAATTCCTGCTTTCTACACTTGTATTTTTTAGGAAATTAATTTGAACATGAAGGATGAACACACCAATGGCTAAAACAATTATGTATCTGAGAGGCCAATAAGATATTTTTGGGTGAGACATTTTTCCTCACCTACACACATGTAACCATTCCCATCTGCTCTCCCTTCTTCCTCTCACATGCTCTCCTGCTCCTCTGTGTGTTTCCTTACACACAAACACATAGCAGAAACCTCTCTTGCACCACACCATCCTGTCTCATAAAAACTAGAACTTTAACTAGATATAGACGATTGTTTTCATCTAGAGGGCCATACATGGGCATCGGTATGTGTACACGCTGACCCCACCTGCCTCTGCCATGAGATCAGGCCACCTTAGCTCCCAGCTCTTCTCCAACAGTCTTATGCTAGTGTCTTGTCAGCCTCATATCTTTCTCTGCTTCCTTAGAAAAACGATGGAGGGTGACCCTGATTTTTATCTTGTAGAAAATAAACATATTGGGTACTAATATCAGAAGTTTGTTTAAAAATGTTACAGTGCATTGAATGTTACAGGCAAATTTAAGAAATAAAAATAACAGATCAGAGAGAGCAAGTAAAGGAAGCTGCTACCAAGCCTGACAATCTGAGTTTCATCTACAGGGCCCATGGAGTGGAAGAAGAGAATTGACTTCTACAAGTTTTCCTCTGACTTCCACATGTGTACTGTGGAATGTGTACACACACACACACACACACACACACACAAAACATATACAGACATATGCACACACAACATACACACACATAACATACACATACAATACATACAGACATAACTAAATGTAAAAGTATAAACTATACTTAAGTAAATTTGACCACAAAGAGCACTCTTCTATTCATTGCAGACATTTTGACCCCTGCTCTGATGTCCAACTTTCCCAGAGGCAGCAAAACTGGCCTAGAAGCTTCAACCACTAGGTCCATGTCTCATCTCCTCCTTACTCTGTACACAAAGAGAGTTGGGGGAAGAAAGAGAAGGAGAGGAAGGGTCAGAGTAGAGTTGAAGTCTGGCTTTGCGTATCCTTGGTGGTAAATCACTGGGAATGGTAGAGTGGGGTACCACAGCCCAGCCCAAGCCAAGGGCAACGTTGACATTCTGGTAGAATCTCTCATAGACTGTACAGTGTCTAACTGGTTCTTGCTGGTGCATAGAACCTGCACGTCCATTTTGAAGAAGGGCATGATGAGAAAGTTCTGGGAAGGGTCTACCATGTCTACCCTGAAGTGATGAAAAGTAAATAAACACAGAGACTGGTATCACGTCTTTCTGAAATTTCTGAAAAAGCTTCAGGCTTGATGGAGAGCCTGTTCTTGCAGAGTAAGGGGAGGTCCTGGCTTACTGTACTTGGAAAGAAATGCAGGAGCCCCCCCCCCCCACCATGTATTCAGTTCCCTTGTGAGAGGAGAAGTTTCGGAATCCTCACTCTGTTCTGGAAGGAATGTGTCTTAGAGAAGGACGTACATAGCAGCCAGATGAAGCAAAGCCCATAGGGCAGACTGCAAGCCTGGGCTCCTTCTCTGAAGGGTCCTCCATGATACAGCCAAGATGAAGTATTCACACTGGCCCATCTCACCTCCAGGTAACAGTCACCAGGAGCAGACAGAATTCAATTAAACCACCCAGGGCCTGGGATACTTGGGAACTGTCTGTAACCAGAGGACGACTCCTCAGCCCCAGCTTCTCTGCCTCTCACAGGTCTCTGGTCCATGTCAACCATCTCTCCAGCTTCTGAGTGGCATTTTGGGCACAGGCTGTATTTGATCAGTTTGGGCTTTATGACAGTCTCTGTCTTTCTAACTTCAGTTGCAAGCCCACTTTCTCTCCTTTCTCCAGTGTGTGCTACTTGTGAAGGCAGGGCACATATGGCAGGGTCAGGCTCTGAGATGCTTTTTCATCTCCTCTTACAGACACCAGCCCTTCTGGCGGGGGGGGGGGGGGGAGGAAAACAGAGTTGCAATCTCAAGAGCCTCAGCCATAGCCCTCCTGCACTTCTCGGCCCCACCCATCCCTCTTCCGACCCTACCTCTGGGAATCCTTCTAACCCACCATTTTTTGTCCAATAAAAATCTCTCTTTTGTCAGTGAAACAATCCCAACCATTTTAAACAATGCATTAGACACATAAATCTTTCCCTGTGTGTGGGAAAGGGCATAGAATTTCAAGTCAGAAAGGGTTCTGAGTTCCTGTCCCAACTCCACCTCTTCCCAGATGGATATCTTGGTTGTGCGCATCTCCCCTGGGGAGCCTTGGTGCTCCCCGGAGAAGAGTGTATCTGCCCACGAGGGGATGCTGTGAGAATCATGTGAGCTAATGTATATTAAACACTAAACTGCAATGATCCTTAATATTATCATAATCCAGGTGACTTTGAGCAGATTGCTTAACCTTACAGAACCTTAGCACCTTTGTCTTGAAACAGAGTATTAATAGCAGGCTAGTCAACTTCATAGAGATCATGTCAGACCCATTGAGATAACAGATGGGAAAGGCGTCTTCTGTGTTATAAAGAGCTACTCATCCATAAGGCATTGTTAGCATTCTTAATACTGCACAGAGTTGAAAGCTTTTTTAGAAAAAAAAAAAACTTGAAAGAAAACAAGGAGGGGTGGATACAGCCACGCTTCTGTTGCCTTTCTCAGGCATTTATCAGCAGTTTGGAAATCATCAACCTCCATGAGTTACTTTGATTCTGCTCTGAATCAAAGTGTTCCAAGGAGATGAGACTCCTCAGCTTGTTTACCTACCTGTCCTCTGGACTTGTTTTCCCAGGAAGTAGAACAATTCTTCAGTATTTTAGGTTTCAGGGAGAGTTGAGGGGACCTAGGCCTCAAAGGTTGTAAAGTATCAGTATACAAAATACGTAATGATAACTCGGGTACTTAGAGAGACGTTTGGTGCACACATAGCAAGGGTTTGTTACAGGTGGAGTGGCCACATGATTTACCATCTACCACAATTGGTCACTTCTTGAGAGAGAAGGGAACTAACCACATTGGCTGATCAGATAACAGGCAACCGTTACAAGCGAAGTGAGATGTATGGTGTAGGGAGGACCTGCTGTTAGCTAGTCCCCGTCATGGCTTGGATGTGTAAGTGGCTGTGGCACAGAACTGATTTCTGTGATGCAGCCTTGGTTCTATAGTCACGGAGCCCTGCCCGAGAGGAGAGAGTCTTTTTGCTGACATTCCCAGCCTTGTGGTGTCAGTGGGGAACACAATCCCCAAGTATGAGGTCTTTCTCTTACCCGGAAGTATCTGGGCTTTTTATCCCAGGCATTTCTAAGGACAGGGGCTGAGAAAGCCTTCATGCCCCCCGAGACCCACTTTCCTACGTCAACGTGCCATAAGGGCCAGCCAGAACAAAGCCCTGTTCTGTCCAGTTCATTAAGGAACTAGTTGGGGAAGGGTTATTTTGATATGGAGCCTTCTCCCACTTGTTACATCCTTTCAAGTTGGCTATAGGAGTAGGAAATCCCATCTTCTGTACTCCCCCTCCCAACACCTCAGTGTGACAACAGCTCAAAAGGGCACTAAAGCTTTGGTGTTGACACCTTCTCTTGCAATCTACTGTCCTCCCAGATAACACATTCATTAATTAAGCAATTAAGTATGTGAGGATTCCTGCACACCTAGCTCTTTTTTGATGATCAAGGCCATGGTAGTTAATAAGATACCAAGGTTTTACTGTAAGAAATCTAGAGTTGTGATTGTCCAGTATAGTAGCTACTAGCTGCATGTGGCTGTTTCCATTACGGTGATTCAATTTAAATCATATTAAAATTTCAATTTCTCAGTTACCACGATCACATTCTGGGTGCTCTGTGGCCATGTGGGCCATGACCACCATATTGGGGAAGTGATAAACAGAACATCTTTATCATTACAACATCCTCCAATGGAAGCTACTCTTATAGAGAAAGGAGATGAGTAGAAAAGAAATAAATATAGAATTGTCAAATGAGTGTTCGCTTCTGCATCCTGTACACCAAGCTGTTCCCCTGTTGACTCTCTTAAAATGTCTACTCCAGTTCAATTATTAAAAGATGAACTCCTGGATGAGCAGGGGCCCAATTCCATTCCGTGACTTTGACTGTTACCATTGGCCAGTCTCCATGCCTTCATGTTTAAAAGACATCTGTGTGTCATTCTTATAGCATAAGTCTCCGTGGAAGTGAGTAGGGTAGCCATGGGGGATCTGGATGGATAACATTTTCAGGTCAAGCTAAAAGAAAGTGAAAAAGACCTGAGGCTGGAACACACAGTGATGGAGATTTGCACACGGTTGGTAGAATATGGTGTCAGAATTATAAAGGAAGATGTCGGTGACATAAGGACCTAAAGACCACTTACACTAGTTGCTTATTCCCACAGTGGTAGTGTTTAAAACACCTGGACACCCCAGGACTTAGTCAATACATATCTTTGCCTAGGAGTCTATGGTTCAGCTGAACTCAGAGGGTCAACTTGTACACTGAGGGCCAGCTGTTGATTTGTGAGGCTGACTAGTCTGGGATGGCCACATTACTCTGTCCAGCTGTTGAGGGTAGATGTGTAATGGCTAATCTCATGCCAGCTTGAAGGAATTTAGAATCACCTAGGAAACACATATATCTGTGAGGGTCTTTCCAAAGAGGGAAGACACATCTGGGATGAAGGCATCACTATTCCATAGGCTGGGGTCCCAGACACATTAAAATGCTGAGCATCAGCTTCCCAACTGTGGAATGCTGTAACCAGCTGCCTCTCATGCCTGCTGCCACAGCTGCAACTGCTCTTGCTACCATGCCTTCCCACCACAATGGACAGGATCCTTGAACTGTGAATTAAAAGTGAACCTTCCTTCTTGAAGCTGTTTTTCCAGGTATTTAATTACAACAATGAGAAAACTAGTAATACAGAAGAAAGTGATGTCTCTAACAACCCTGCTTGTTCACATGGATGCAGCAGGGTTCCAAGACAGGCCAGGCTCAGAAGTGACACGTTGTCATTTAAGTTGCATTCTGCAGGTCAAAACAAACCAGATTTCAAGGATCAGGAAATAGACCCTGACTCACGTGAAGATAGGTTGTACAGAGGATTTTTAAAGGAGACACACAAGAGGATTAGAGGAGTCTGCAGCCACTATGCAATCAGTTCAGTACACAATGGGAAGGATTTTGACTCTTATTCTGAGTAGTAAGGAATGCTATCAGGTCTGAAGGGGAAGTAGACATTCCTGATTCAATACAAGCTTTAAAGTAGTCATTCTGACATATGTGTCAGATGTAAACCATAGGAGACAGGATCATGGAAGGCCGAAGAGAGATAACAGGGAGGGCGAGAAGGAAGATAATAGTCAACACAAACACTTGCACTTCAGAGCCTGGGCCCAGGTAGTAAGTGGCAGCTGCCGGATTCATTTGAGGCTGAGCCAAGGATTGCAAGTGAATTAGAGAAAGGCACCCATAATGGCTCTAAGTATGAGGGAAAAGTAGAGCCACCCACTAGCCATGACACATAGAACACATAGAGTCCAGCAGGATTGTAAGACAGATTTGGAGCCCCGGCAGGACACAGGTAAGCTTGCTGCGCTCATCAAACATCGAAGCAGAAATGCTGATTACACTGGCTTGAATGAAGTATAGAGAAGTTATTGTAGGAGTTCTTGGTGTACTGGGGTACTTACAGCATTAACGTGTCTGGGATCACTAAAGCAGTTAAAGGAGAAAGGAAAACACAGGGCTGGGTCTGCAGTCCTCCAATAAGATGAGGAGAATGTTTCCAAGAAGCCTGAGATGGATCAGCTAATGGTATTCAGGGAAAACCAGAGGCCATGCTGTTCTGGAGGCCATGTGTGGAAAGAACATCAAAGAGTGGGGATACAGTTAATGGGGTCGCCACTAAATCCAACTTCTGCCTAAGAAGTGCTTGGAAGATGAAGGGCTTAAGAGAGTTTCTCTGGAATGGGGGCTCCAAGCTCAATCACATGTCTATTAGCAGAAAACACATGGTATTTGTCTGCCTGAGGGGGACAGTGTTGGTTAGAAACAGGAACCCTACCTGTTGTGGAGGAGGGTCTTTGAACCTTCTGTTGCTAGCCTTCTCTCAGGGCTCAAGATGAGAACATCATCCCCTGGGCCAGGCAGGGAAGCTGAGGAAATGGGAAGTACCATTGCCTGAAATGTCACAGACACAGAGAAGCTGGGCAGAGAATGAGGAAACGAGTGAGTCTGTGAGGAGCAGCTGTGGTCAGAAGCTACCGTTGGTGGAGGACAAAATGAAAGAAAGCAGGCAAATGCCGAGCCTGAGAAAGAAAAAAATATGAGTGATTCGAACCAAGACATTTCCTGCCAGATTTGCATTGCTCCCAGCCCTGGTGTCTACACCCTCAGCTCTTCTTACCAGAACTCCACTGCCTTCAGAGACCCAGCTTCCTTTTCCTGTTCCTCATTCTGCCAAAGTTCCTGGCTGTCCCTGAGGGGCAGAAGGGCCAGGACAGGGAGTGAAACAAGATACACTTAAGGCCTAGTACTACCAGGAGCTACCTGAACTCCAATATGAATTTCACAGGACTGTTGGGAAGGTTTCTATACAATGAGGGTTAGAAAAGTGTCTTCTGATCTGCACAGTGTTACCTATGTATGTGAACACATGGACTCAGGGACAAGCCTGGGAGATGCCCTTTCCACACAGTGTCAGAGGAGAAAGGAGTTAAAAGATGACCACACCAAAGGACATGGGAAAACAGACCCAGAGCCAGATGGGAAGAATAGTGGAGCAAATGAAGGGAACCCCCTCAACGCACGCGTGTGCACACACACACACACCACCAGATAGCAACTTGAAGTTGTGCTGGGATGGACTTGCTCCTCCGTCTTCACTGAGCTTGTTGTCTGAGGTTCTTGGCACACATGTATTTGATCATCGCGAGGAAATCAGCAGCATTGAGGAGGGAGGACGGGAGGACACACAGTCTTGGAGGCATCCCTGGGAATTCTGAGAAAGGAGTGTTAGGAGATGTAGGTAGCACTGTAGGGGCTCTTGGAAGGTAGGGTTCAGAAAAAAGTTGAGACCCTGAGAAGTCAAGCCCAGACCAGCACTGAAGACGCACACACGGTAAAACAAGAAGTGAGTATGTGCTGTGTGTAGTAAGATTGTCTGACATCACGTGACTTACCTGGATCCACCTAAAAGGGATTTATCAAAGAAGCCCTGACTCCATCCTTTACTTTCCCACCCTCTTGAATTTATTAATAACTTTATCATCATCATTATTATCATTATTCTCTGTGTATGGCTGTTTTGCCTGCATGTATGCTTGTGTATGCATTGATGCCTGGTGAAGGTGACAGATCCTTTGGGACTGGAGTTATATAGAGATGGTTGTGAGCCACCATGTGGGTGCTGGGAATCAAGCCCTGGGCCATGGGAGCGGCAGTCAGTGCTCTTGACCACTGAGCCATGTCTCCAGCCTTATTATTATCTTTAAAAAATTTTAAATTAGGTTGATCTCCTAGCTAAAACAAAAAGACATAAAATTGAACGCATTGGCAGAATGTCATGTGGCATTTTAATTAGCATATACATCATGTGTAATGTCAATATGAACATATATGTAAAGGACATTAAACCAGCTCCTGTGCTCCTGACTTTACCAGTCACAGTGTCCAAGAATAGACGGAAACAGCCATCGGTGTTCATTAGCTCGCGAGTGGATAAGGAAAACACGGTCCATGTGCACAGCAAAGTACTATTCAGCCATGAAAGGAATGCGCGACCACATGTGTGGAAGGGAAGACTGTTATGCTAAGTGAATTAGGTTATGCTCAAAAACACAAGTCCCACACTCATCTGTGGCATATGAAGCCGATGGTCTCTCAGAAGTTGAATAGAACAGAGGTTACCAGGCTGGGGAAAGCAGGGAGGGAGGGGAGGAAGGAGGTGGGTAGACCTGATATTTAACCTTATTAAATCAGGTGTTTAACTTGATTTAAATATCACTTTCTTTAGTTTTCCTTTGTTGTCTCTCTTTTTTTCTCCCACGCCTGCAGGTGGCTTTACAGGCTGATAAGGAAGATAAGCAGCTGTCTCCTCTACCTTTCCTGGCTCCCTATCTTCATGTGCTCCTATAGCCCCAGTGTTGCTGGGGAAGGGCTCCTTGCTTAAGAGGCAGACAGCGTTGACTTGTGTGTGACCCTTCCCACCCCATCTGCCATGCTAGAATAGTGAACACCATTTCCAATATAAACTGTGCAGCTCAGGGCTTCTACCCTGCAGAGCATCCAATGACTTTTGCTGAGCCATCCAAGCCCCCCCCCCCCCCCAAAAAAATAACCCACTGTGAGAAAACAAAGGCAGCTTTAGCTCAGGCCAGTACCCACCAGTCAGGAGAGACAGGCAAAGGCACCTCTGGGCAAGCATGGTCTTTGGAGGGCTGCCAAGCCACTGGCCTGAGTGTGACAAAGCAAGGGAGGGGGCCCAGTGGGCCCCAGTCAATGAGAAACAGATCTGCCCTAAAAATAATAATGAATGAACAGCCATGGTTACAAAGTCTTGCTTCAGAGCTGGTTTGGCACAAAATCAGATCTAATGATAGGTTCAGAAGGAAAAATTCATGGTTGGGATTTGGAATCCTTTGAGCCAACCAGTTATCCACAAACAAGTCCAAAGCACTTCTGTTGGTTTTCCCAGAGGGCCTTCCAGGACCGGGCTCTCGTCTGACAGCTGTCCTCCACCAAAGACTCCAGAGTCGTTTCAGAATCTCCTGCTCCAGAGCAGGAGGTCAATTCACAAGGACACAATGCAGAGTCAGACACTGTGAAGGAGAAAGCTTTTCTTGGAGGGGTGGGAAGAGGAGCTCAGCAGCCTGAGGGTCCTCCTCAGCCCTCAAGTATTTATGGAGCACTTCCTGAAAGATGAGTGCTGAGGAGAGAGGGCACAGGACTAACAGCAACCCTCCCACCCACACACTGCTTATCAAAGGGCCTATCTCAGAGTGATTTAAAAATAAGTCTGTGGGGGTGGGAGATGATGGCTGTTGCCAGAGATGCCTGGAGATCTTTTCCCTCTTGGGCCAAGTCCAGCTGCCTGGAAGCCTGTGCCAAACAAGTTCATGAAGGTTTACAGGGGCTCAAGATGAGCACAGTGAGGGCCTGGATCCGGTTGCTGTTGTCTGGGGGGGGGGGGGTGCTGACTGTTCAGTGTCCGAATTCCCACCTAATTTGGCCTATTTGATGGATAGGAAGGGTGATTTCCAGGTGGGGAGGTGGTAAGGTAGAAGGGAGTCAGGTCTACACTACCACAGCTGAGCCTCTGCTCCCCTTCCACTGGAAAACAGGATGCAATAGCATGTTCCAGAAGAAGCAGACACAGTCAGAGAAAAAGAGTAAAGAGAAAGGGGTGCAAGGTCTCCTGCAGGCTGCAGGGCAGCACCCTGTTCCCTCATTTGCTCTTCGTGGGTGGCAGTGAGCTCCTTATGAGCCCTCATGTCTTTCCTGGAGCAGAGAAAGTCAAGGTGAGTTTGTCCCAGAATCTGGCTAAACTTCCCACAGAGCTACGTTGAGTTGAGTTTGGAAGCATTTTGACTGGCTTTTTAAGAACTCCGTTGTAAGCCACAGCTTCTGATGAGAGCAACAGTTTAGGCACAATGTCATTTTGCATGTCAACACCTGACATGAATCGTAGATCAGCCTTTCTGTGGTCCCATGGGGAATAGTTATCTCTTTTCAGCTAATAAAACGGCAAGTGCTCATTGAATGTTTATATGTGTACTAAATGCATGAAAAAATGATTCATTTATATTTTCAGAGGATTCAGAGATTAGAGGAGTATGTTCTATCTAGTTAGAGAAAGAATAAACTGTCCACTCCATCATTGTTTTAATTTCTAAGGAGGAAATCATCATCATCATCATCATCATCATCATCATGTTAATGACTGAAATCTACTGAGGAATTACCAAGTCAACCCTGAGAACAAACAGGTCAGAGGAGACTGTTTTATGAGACTATGCTAGAATTCCAGTAGTACAAGTTATAATTCAACATGGGTGGGTTGTCAGGGGAAGAGGAGGAGCGGTATGGTCAGTGTGGACCAGACTCACTTGATCTCAGCCGTGCCTTTCCTGACAACTGTACTTCACTCCTGAGTTCTGGACATTCACCTAGCAGATCAGAAAGAGTGTAGATGATAACAGGGGACTATATAGAAAACAATCAGTTGAGCCCACTTTCCCTAGACCAAAGAGTCACAGAACCTCATCTGGACGCCTGGGGATTGGGAAACATCTGCTGGTGACTGGAGGAAGAATGAAAAGAAGTTTGCTGTGTGTATGAGGAACTTACACCATGATACACTAACTCAACTCTCAAGAGCCCTGGTAAGTCAGATATGAATTTAGTTTCCATGTTGTACATGAGGAAACTTAGGGCTCAGACTCAAAGTAGTTGCCACCATTAGACATCTCATAAGTGACAGAATTGGGTATTTTAGACCAAACAAGCTAGTGTTCTCATGCTGAAGCTCAGATGGGTTGCTAGTCTTTCCTGTATTGATGACTTTCATGTCCCTGTGACTTCAGGAACATGACAGAAGCAATTTAAGAGAGGAGAGTTTACTCTGGGTCATGGATTCTGCCCATCATAGTGGGGAAGACATGATGGAAGGACTTCATATAAGAAGGATCACATGGCAGAATCCACTCACATGGTGGTAGACAAGGAAGCAGAGTGAGTACCAGAACCCAGAGCTGGGCTATAGCTTACTCTTTGCCAGTAGCCCACACCTCCTAAAGGTTCCATATTCTCCAAAATAGCTACACCAGCACGAGTCTATGGGATATTTCAGATTTAAACCACAGCTCTCTACTTTCTTCACCATACAGGGCCCACACAGCTGATTTGGGCTTCCCTGGATCTGAATTCTGATGCCATTCGGCCAGAATATAGAGTCCCTTGAGTATTTCCTGTTGTTCTCACATGGTGTGGGCGCTTAGCTCTACTTTCCTGGAGAGGAAACAGGCATTAGATGGCTTATATAACTTGGACATATTCTTTTGGTTGATGCAGACCCAGCCCAAGGCTAGACTATATAGTTCTTTAGTAACCGTGGAAGAATTTTCTCTAATTTTGTCATATTACCCTTCCCCAAAATTAAATATTGAAAAGTAACTCAACAACCCACTATCCCTGGTACGCCTAAAGTATTGGCAGGGTCAGTGACCTCAACCTTGAGGTCACCCACATCGGATTCCATTCTCAAGACCTTCAGCAGCCCACAGTCTTGTTAACTATCATTAGATTGGCCCATCTAATGCTCAAAGAGGTTCTACCCGGCCAAAACCATACAGGAAGCAAAGAATCAGATATACAACTAGGGTGGTGCAAGACTAGAGAGAAACCCCAGACTCCAGCGACGGGTGGGTGGTCTCTCCAGGCCAAATGCAAGCTATTCCTGGCTGCTCTGCTGGATGGAGATGTGTGAGCAGTGGCAGGGCAGGGTCTGCATGCCATGCTGTCTTCTTCCCTCTCCCACACTCTTCCCCAGTGTAACCTGGTGGCTCTGTCGCCTTGACCCCAAGCTTCTCTCTGCCAGGCATTAGCTTCCTGAGTGGAGTCTTCCTTTCTCTCCTCCCCACCCCCTTCTCCAGGCATTCAGTACCATCAGACATCTTACACTGGTTGGTCTCCGTGGGGAGAAAACAGGAAATGAGTCTAATTAAAACCGTTGCACTGCAAAGAAAGAATTCATGACGACAACAGCAGTGTGATCTGAGGAAACTGGTGGATGAAGGCAGCAAACAGTAGAGTCTCTGAGGGCATTTTACTTCACAGTGTTTTCAGTATGAAAGTACTGGTCACAGAAGCATGCTGTTGAGTCCCTGAGCTGCAGGGTGCTACCTCCCTGACTTCCCTGTGCCATGAAAGGCTACTTTTCTTTCTCATGGCTTCAGATCCTCCTTCCTCAGGAATCCTTTTCAATCCATGATACATTCTTTCAGACTCATCTTCATGGAATCAACCAATAGTGACAGTGATGGTTAATGACAGTGTGAAGAACCCTTCCTTCTGGAGCCATTGATCATCTACTCCCATGATCAACTGTGTGTTCCTGTTGCCGTAACAAAATACATGAAGCTGAGTACTTATAAGGAAAGAGTTGTGTTTACTTCATGGCTTTAGGAGCTGAGATTCCAAACAGTATTGTGCTTACTCTAACAAGGGTCCTTCTGACTTCATACTTCATCACACAATAGCGGATTGCACAATGGTGGAGAGTGGGCACAAGGAAGGTCACACATATAATGGGAAGTAGTCAGCCTTGCTCTTTCATGATAACCCTCTCAGGAGAACTCTTTGAGGCACCACAAAAACTGTATCAATCTGTTCTGAGGATTAACCTTCCACTATCTTCCATTGCCACACTCAAAGGACACATTAAAACCATACCCAAAGGAAGAATCAGAAAGTTACTGGGGGTCAGGTTGGTTAACATGGGACCAAGGACACCCAGATCTCTGGCCTTCAAGTCTGCAGACCTGTCTACTAGCCCACGCTTGGGTAGGTGAAATAGTAGCTGATACGTTTTCTTCTTCATTAAAAAGTAAGCTCCTAAAGAGCTGTCTTGGTCAAAGGCTGCTGGTCAAGTTGACTGTGTGTATTTGTTGTGTGTTGTGTGTTCCATGTGGTATGTGTGTTCCATGTGGTATGTGTTGTATTTGTGTAGGTGTTGTGTGTGTGTTGTATGTATTTTGTTGTATGTGTCACGTGCTGTATGTGGTGTGTATTGTGTTTGTTGTAAATATGTGTTGTGTGTGTCATATGTTGGGATGTGTGTGTGTGCATGTGTGATTATGGAAGGTAAACTGTGGCTTCTCGTTCTTAAGCTAGTCCAAGAACCTGGGCTTTGGAACTCCCCATACCTCTCAATTCAAACTGACTTTATTTGCCACCTGATTGAGGAGTGTGTCTTCTGTCCTTATTCCCATGGCTATGAATTTGGCTCACCCCCTCTGTGTTTTCTTTGTGCTCTGCCAAGGATCTGTGCTCCCATGTTTATTGGCCTCCCTTGAACTCCCCCCGCCTTTAATCTTCTAATAGAGACTGAAAATCATTTATCCACACTGAAACATCTTCAGAATAAATATGGGGTCACAGGTGGGTTCACCAGATAGCATATGCCAACTTCTATCCTGGTCCCCTCTGCCCTGCTTCCCAGTGGTCTCTGTTCCATTCTTTAGTGAACATCAACATCTTTCTCTCCATGTCTTTACCAGGCTGTTTATTTTGACAGAACCTTACTCTTTAGCCTGCTTTCTCATGTTCACACCCACCTCCTGGCCAATAGCCTCATTTTAGTTTTCAATGGCCAGCTTGTACAACCATTTCCTCTGAGTAACTTCTCTAATTCCCCTCCCCAATTAGCTCAGGGCCCTACATTAAATGTTGAGATAACCCTGTGCTTTTCTTTGTGTTGAAAACGTTAATGTACAAGTGACTTAATAATTAGTTTTACATGGTGACTTATTGTCTATGTTCTTAATAGACAAACAGAGTTGCATTGTGAACAGTCTGCGGGGATTGGGGTGTGTGTGTGTATGTGTACGCACGTACACGCACACATGTATGTAAACACTGCTCTGGAGACAGTTAGCTGACAGCTCTGCAGCATCTAATCATTTGCATGTGGAAAGCTGCTACCAGAAATATAAACCCATTGCCGGAGAAACCCCTCAGTGGGGGATCTCTAATATAAAATGCTTATTGGATGAATGCACAAGAGGTGGGTATCAATAACAAAGTCCTCTTAAAGGCGATGGTTAGGGGAGGTGTGTGTTCCACTAGTGAACCTTTGACAACAGATCTGAGGGATGCAGGTGAGAAAGCCTGAAGCAAGCTTCCATTTCTTCTTATCATCTGTGCTTTCCTATCTCCTTCCCCTGAAGTGCTACAATAACGCCTCCCACTCCTAGCTACCAATGTCTGTGTAACAAATCCTCAGAAAGTCAGCATCCTAAAACAATATATATTTGTGAACTCACAGCTTTTGGGACCCAGGAGCGTGGACATAGCTCAACCGGGTCCTCTGCTCATCTCTGGTATCAGAGCCTCACTGGAGCTACTTTGCATCAGAGATCTGGTCAGGAAAGGCTCTGCTTTCAAGCTCCCCAAGCCTGGTGACAGGTCCTGTTTTCTTGCAGAGATATGTCACAGTAGTTTACCTCTTCCTAGTAAGTAACCTAGAGAAGAGGCTCTGAACAAACTGAGTGCTATACTCTCATGAAATCTCAGACACACAAACATGAACACCTCACCTCTGTCAAGGGAAATTCAAGAGAACCCACAATGGTGGGAATGATTCAGGGGTAAGGAATGCAGAGTGTAGAGACAGACCATGAACTACTTTAAAGTCTGCCTACCCAATCTCTAAGACAAGGACATTCAAATGGGATCCATATCCTGACAAAACATCTTTCTGGGAAGTTTCCTAAATTAAACCAAAAACCAAGAGCCATTCAGTGACAAGGACCCACTAACATCTGTCTGCATTTATTGGTTCTGTGTTTTGAGGAAGCTGGTAACTGTGAGGGGATGAAGAATTTAAGAGCAAAGGGGAAAGGGACCAAAGTCATGCAAGAGAATAGGGCACCAGTTAGCAGGAACAAGGAAGAAGTGGTGTGTGTGTATGTGTGTGAGTGTGTGTGTGTATGTTTCTTTCTGTCTGTCTGTCTCTGTGTGTGTGTGTTTCTGTCTCTTTCTCTCTCTCTCTCCCTCTGTGTGTGTGTATATGCGCGAGCGTGCGTGTGCCTAGCACCAACTCTGCAAGGGTTCATCACCAACATTCAAGTGTTGCCAGGGTATGTATGCCCTTACTCCTTGACTTCTCTGATTACAAGAGAAACTTAAAATCAAGGTTCTCTTATAGCTGACTTTAGGAGGTCACAGTCTGGTTAACGACCCATTACTGTTGCTGCCCCCAGTGAGTCTTGGAGTACAAACCCCACCTTGTTAAAAGTAGGTCACAGGACTGGGCCAGGAGGCAGCCTCAGGCCCATGTCTTCATTCCCATGGCACAGAGGGTTCCTTAGAAATCTCCCTGAGCAAGAAGGTTAGACTCTATCCCCTCTAATCACCTACTGTGACCTCCAGACAAAGGCTCCTGAGTTAGGCATCACAATGGGTCACACAGTGTTCTACTCCAGTCCCAGGAAGTTCTAAGTTGGTTCTCTTAAAGAGACTTCCTAGTCCTCCATTCAGGAAACCTGATGCATGGCTGATGGGTAATGGGTGCCAAAGGGTAGATACAGTGTAGACAAGGGTCCTTCTATAGCCTTCACGTCTGGCAATGTAATACATTTCAGAATCTCACTCTCTTAATACTGAGCCATTTCCAGAGACACCCTTTGAACTCCCACCTTTGCCCAATATTGGCCTCACTGGTTTTTGACCCACAGTTGTGGGTGGGTGTGTCTCAACTTCTAGATACTGCATTTCTCAAGGGACCTTCTAGGACAAGGCTCCCTTTCCAATAAATCCACATCTCCCCTCCAAATACCCAATCCAGAGTACACAGAGAAAAGTCAGTTGTTAATCAAATACTCTACACCCTAATGAGTTATGTAAGATCAGAGAAGACATTGAAACTATAGCCCTCTGTTTGTCCATTGCCTTTAACAAGGCTTTCAAGTCCACTCTGGACCTTTGAGTCTCAGTGAGAGTGCTGAGGCAATTAGGAGAGCTAACAAAAAGGAAGATGCTTTTTAACCTTTCTTGATAGAACAATATGCTTTCAAGATCTTTAGAAGTGTCTATTTTTATACAGATGAGGTCATTCAAGTATCTCTGGAGCCAGCTTCCACCAGGCAAGGGCTTTGGATGTCTGCTCTGCAATCCCTTCTTACCAACCACGCTCACTCACTTGGAAAGCCCCGTCTCTGTCAAAGAGCTGCCCTTGAAGTAGGTAGCTTCAAAGGGGCCACAGGCTCCTGGAAAGCTTTCAGATCTCTTATCTAAGAAATCGGTAAATGAATCTGATGACAGGAGGGAAGCCCGAAATAATTGAAGGAGCACTGACTGTCCCTCAGCATGGCCCTTGCTGCTGGGACTAACCTCTAAAGGACATTGCTGCTGGTTCCACCTGGTGTGGTGATGTGGTCAGGAACATCAGGACAGGGCCGGCAGGTCTGTGTTTAAGTGTCCTGTCCTCTGTCATTTCTTTGAGTGGCTAACCTATTCTCTTTGACCTTCAGTCTGTGTCTAGTTCTCTTTTGCATCTGACAATTGTATTGCATATAAAGAGAGTGAGGAAATGAGTTGAAGGGCAGGAACTGTAAAAAGATGAACAGATGTTAGCTCTGATTTTCAAAGTACCCCAACAGTCATTTTGTGACTTACAGAGAATAGACTATTTCCTACAAGTTAGGACAAGTCATAGGAATTTGGTAAAAATTTGTTAGTTCAACTGCATGTCTGATTACAGGGTTATATGCAGGCACACTGGGCAGCTATCTAGTGCAAGAGTTAATGATTTGCCATTTGAGGTAGCTAGGCCTGAATCTGAATCATGATTTTGTAATCTGCTATCCTTTGAAGCAGATAACTTTCACAGACTCGATTTCTTTCCTTTTTAAAAATTTTTTTTTCTTTTTTAAGAAAACTTTTTATTGGTTCTTTGTGAATTTCACATTATGCACCCCAATCTCACTCATCTCCCCATCCCTTCATATTTACCTTTCACCTTGCATATCTACCTTGCAACTTCCTCCAAAAAGAAAATAAAAGAACCAAAAAAAAAATCTCATCATGGAAGCTCTAGTGTGTGACAGTGTATCGCATAGTAAACCCTTTTGTCCACACCATCAATAATGGAACATCACTGGGACTCTTCTTGGATATCCTGTTGTCCTATGTCACAGAGATCCTACAGTTTTGGTTCTGCAGGACTGGCCCCTTCACACACTCCAGCAGCTCATAAATGGGGTAGATGTTGGGGTGGGCCAACTCAATGCCCTAGATCTGGGCCTGGGTAGTAGTGAATCAGTCACCAGGCCAGCTCTCTGGCATCCACACCACCAGGTTGTGCTCTCCAGCACTGTCCCAAGGGCAGCCTGCGAGGGGCAGGGCCAGCTCTCCCACCTGCTGCAGGTGGTGAGGGCTGAGGTGTACAAAGGGCATCTCTTTCTCACCCACACCACCACATGGCAGAGGAGTGATGGGGCCAACTCACCCGCACTCCCATCACCAGAACCACCTCTACTATGCTACCCAGGTATGGTGAAGGGCCTGCTCTCCTGAACACCACAGCCAGTGAGGGACTTGGCCAGCTCTGCACAGCCCTTGGACATCAACATGGTCCCATGTGGCAGCCCAGACCAGGAATGTCCACATGGCCTTTGGTGGTGATATGAGCCCTGCTGCTGCATGGCTATGGACCCAGACATGGCCCTCAGTGGCAGCATGGGCCAGGACTTCACCATGGCCTGGTTGCAGCCCAGGTTTCTCACATTAGGCTTTTTATCCCCACCCTCGAGTCTCTAGTTCTGCCTCTCATCATAGTGCTCAGACCATTCCACTTCTCTTTCTCTCCCATCTCTCCACCACATACTTCACATTGTAGTGGTTTCCACTGCAGACAGGCCACTTGGCAGGCAGGCCTCTGCCACCCCCCTCCCCTGGCTGCCCCTATTTCTTAATCTTAAGTAAATTTGTGTGTCCCTTCAGAATTAATACTGAACTGGTCATGAGGGTGGGGTCCTCATGACAGGATTAGTACCTGTAAATTAAGGAAGCTTGTTCTTGCTCTCTCTTCTTGCATTGTGAGAACACAGCAAGCAGAAAATAATTACTACTGCAAGCAGAGGGAAATGGAGGGAAAGGTCCCTGCTTCTCCATTTCTCCTCTTCAGAGAAGTCCAGAAGATGCTGGGGAGTGGCACTTGCAGAGCCCTGGCAATGACACCCTGCAGAGTGGGGAAGATGATGAATGAAGTTGGTGACATGCAGGCCAATGATCAGCTTCTTGCTCTTCATATTAACTGAAGGTTAATATTAAGATCTGGTTATTTTATTAAGTATTTTATAGAAAATAACTGACATGGTGCTGCAGCAGAAACTGGCTCAGCTAGTGGCAGATAGCACTCATTGCATTCTAGGTCCTATGCAGGCATAAGGTCATTGTGTAATTCAAATGCTGATTTCTGAACCCCCCCCCATATCTGGTTGCAATCCTTGTTCTGAGAATCTCCTGTTTCAATGCTGTATAGACACTGCTCTCCAATTGTCTCCTGATATGCCAATAAAGCAGCTTATAGCCAATCGCTGAGCAGGAGAAGAGAATAGGACTGGACTTCCTGCCCTCCAGGAAAGGAGGAGTTAGATAGAGGAAGTGTAGGATTCAGGCACAGGCAGAGGTGCAGGAGACATGAAGAAGATTCAGCTGGAGCAAAGAGAGCACTAAAAAGCAAGTATCTCAGGGATTTTGGCAAAGAGGGAGTCAGACTAGCATAGAGGGTTAAGAACAGAGTAAAACTGCTCAAGATTGTGCTGCAAAGCCGTGTCAAAACAATATAATTGAGTCTCAACTATTTTGGTGATAGCTAAGAGAGAAACTATGAAACAAACACAATTATACAAATTTACACTAATAATCTGGGGTGTCACCAAACACCAAACCTTTCTCATGTTGCAGGAGCATTCACATGTGTAAGTGGAACCTCGCAAATGATTTACACTGTGCTTTTTCTTCCTTTTGTCTGTTCCCTGGTTGTGTACCAGAAACTGAGGTGTAGGTGCCAGGATCCTAGGCACAAAATTCAGCCCTTAATAAGTAGTTCCCACTTAGGTGCCCAGGGGTATGCTCTCTTGCTTCTCCACCATGAACCACACCTTCAATTCCCAGAGCACCCACTCATTAATGCTTCTCTGGGACCCTCCCACCATCTTTTACTGAAAATATCCCTCATTTTAGGACCAGATTATCATCCCAGGGTCACCTCTCTTATGGAGCCTAGAACCCAGCTCATGGAACCCTTCAAAGATGAAAAGAGGATCCAGTCAATGGGACAGAAGGACTTAGAGTCTGAGAAACCTAGATCTCGGGAGGATCTTTGGCAATTCTTGGCTGGGGTATTAGACCACCAGAACACATCTTTACCTCAGCTTTTCCTCTGCTGAAATGAGGAAATAAACACAACCATCTCTTAGAGTCACTTCAACAATGGTGCCAGATAACCCATATCAAGAGTTGGTGGCCCCTATTCTACACCAAGTAGAAGATGAGCATCGAAGAATCTCCAGTGGGAGATGGTTGAATTGGTGGTAAGCCTTTATCTTGGCAAGAAAACCCCCTTGCTTCAACTGTATACAGACTGCTGTCCAAAAAGGACAAAACTTGGAAGCAGGTAAGTTGACAGCCTAGCTCTGCCAAGACAGGGTAGGTAAGTCCTTCATAACTCCTGCTCTACAATCAATGTCTGTCAGAGAAACAGGGCCAAATGGCTGAATATTAATGCTGTAACGTATGGAGAGAAAATGGGAACTGTCCAGGCAGCCACTGGTATGTCATTTCTTAGTTTTGGAAGCTGCAGGCCCTGCACTTCCTATATAATCAGAAATATTTATCCCTCTCAGGTCTCTGAGGTGGTTGAAGAATAGATAGCTAGAGTCTCATAGTTAAATTTTGAGTTGTTTAGGAATCAAGAGGGTGTTCTGGATCTAAGAAGATGTTTTTAAAGTTATGATACAAGTTAGTATGAAAGCTGAGTTAGATATAGAACTTTAATGGAGATGGTCAGATAGCAGAATGTTAAAGTCAGGTGCCAAATAATATGGACTGGACATTGGGAATGTATGCTAAGCCATATAACTCTCATAATTGTGGCCTATTTATTTCTGTTGTTTTGTATTGTATTTATAGTTATAAGAGAAAGAACCATTTGTTGGACTGAAAGGGAGAGCTGTTGGGGGGAAAAAGAAATACCTTAATCTAAAAAAAAAAAAAAAAGGGAGGGGGGGGGGGTGGGGGGGGGGGGGGGGGGAGGGGGGGGACTGGAGGGGGGAGTAGGGAGGGGATTGTGATTGAAATGTGACTTGAAGAAATAAAAAATAAATAAATAAATAAATAAATAAATAAATAAAAGAGTTGGTGGCAACAAGAGGTTGCTATAGAAGAATGGTCTCTGCCTCCTTCTTCCTTCCAGTAATAATCTTTGGGCTAGTGAGGTCCACAAGGTGCCAGGCCTGGAGCCAGGCAGAGGAACTAGAGAGGAAAAAAAAGTTAAACTCTGTCAGCCCCATCAACTTTTTTAACCTGTTCTTTGTTTCTTTCTCTTTAAAAAACAGTAGTTTTAAAGAGCAGAAACCAAGCCAGGCAGGGAAATAAATACCAGCAACCACAGCACTTAAGAGTCTGAGGCAAGGGGGTTGTTGTTTGAAGCCAGACTGGACTACAAAGCGAGTTTCAGGCCAGCATGGGCTACAGAGTGACCTTATCTCAAGACAAACAAGTGAGAGAGAGAGAGAGAGAGAGAGAGAGAGAGAGAGAGAGAAGCCACTGGAAAATCCACAAAGGTCACTGGGGAGGATCTCACCCATGTGGGCTGCAGAACTGACCTCTGCCCAGTCCAGGGTTTGGCCACAAAGTCTCAGTTGGGCATAGCCGGGCAGCATCCCTTTCTCCCTTCACTTTTCTTCCTTTTTCTTTCCTTTTATTTTGTCATTCTTCCAACATGGGAGTGTGAAATCAGACAGTACGCAGACAAATATTGGCAGGACAACCTGGTGACCTCGAATACCTTATTTAATGCATTAGACTTTCTACTGTGCTCCCTTCCTGAACCTTGTGAAACCTGCTAAGACCCTGAAGGACTTACAGAGACCAACCACCCGCAGTCAGCTGCTGGAGACAGGCCCAGAGGCTTCAGAGAGCTGATGGCTATATCATCAGGATATCCGTGAGCCAGACCTGGAGGAGTCATCGGTGGCTCACACAGGCTGCAGTGCCCACCTCAGCATTCCTCCCACTCTGAGGTTGGGTATTAAATATTTGCAGCTTGCCACTATATTCTCGTCCCGCCCCCTCCCATCCCACCCCCATCCTGTATCTTTTGATCTCCAAAGTAGTAAATGTAGTAAGACTGAAAGCCTTTGGAGTTTCTGAAGATGTCATGTGAAGTTAGCAGACTGAGCTAATGAACCCAAGAGGAAGAAGGAACTGGAAATACTCAACTAAAATGAATGGGCATTTCAAAGAAGAAAGCTCCTGGGAGATGTTCTTCTGAACAGGAGGACAATATTTTTATTATTTCTATGGTAAAATAAAATAATCTTTTCCTTGACTTACCTTTGGGTTTACTATTTGACAAAGAGCATAAAGATATGAGATCTAAATTCATTTCAGAAAATTCTTGGTTTTGTTTTACTTCCTGTTTTCTTTTTATTCACTTAAACTAAGAATTGATTCCTCTGGAGGTGGGCTTGACTTCAAGCCACAGAAACCAGAAAGACCAGTGGTTTTGAAAAGAGAAACCTTTTCTCACTGTCATGTGACGAAATCTAGGGTTAGGTACCCTGGGGGTGATGTGCCATCTTTTTCTGCTTTTGTGTCCCTCTAACCATGGTTCAGGGCATTCATCCTTAATGTTACCCATGGTCCAAGACACATATCAAAGTCCTCTGTGCAGGGAGAGGGGAGTTGAAGAAAGAGATGTCCCTGCTGCTTCAGAAATTTTCTAGAACCTGATCCAGCAGCCTCTGCTTGGACTCATTAACTGCCCTTAACTGCAAGAGAAGCAGAGAAACAGCCTTGAAGGCTGAACACATTGCTACCCTACATAACCTGGATCTCAGCTACTAAAGAAAAGTGAAGAGGGCTATTGGTAGGCACACAGTAATGACTATCAGCATGGTGTTCTCTGTCAAGTGCCTGTGTGTGGAGTAGAGATGAGGTAAGAGCTTGTGTATGTGTGGAACATGAGTATGTTTAAGCATGAAAATAAATCGGGGTATTCTGTAGTCTCAGAGTATGCACAATCTTGACCACAAAACATGTGTATACTTGCACACACATGTGCACACAGAACCAGATGAATAAGAGCCTATGAGAGATGAATTAAAGAAGTACACACAAAGACCCACGGAGATACTGTGATGATTTGCATTGTTGGTGTCTCCAAGCATTTTATGTGTAACCTCTATACTTGTTTTCTTTGTTTAAAAGTATGTATGTGTGTTATTAATTCTTGCAAAGGTAGAAGTAAATGGGATATAAAGTGAATAAACTTTTTCCAGTTTCTACTCCTCTCTCTCATGCTCTGCTATGTCAAATTTAATGAAAAATTATTACAATGCTGTTATAATTAAAATTCTTTGCATCTTTCTTTTAAAACAGGAATCAAGGTTGACACAAAGAAACTAAAAAACACTTAAAAAAAAAAAAACAAGAGTGAAAAGAAAATCACTGGGAAACAGAGACAATGGAGAAGTTCCTCGGGAGCCAAGATTCCGGGGTTCTCCAACCCCATTAGCTGTGCATGTCACCCCCTTTGCAGAGGAAGATAGGACAAAGCCTACCCCAGCTGGGCTAACTGGGTTGCATACAATGAGTATAGAAAGGTAGCAGGCAGGTGGTAGGAGACAATGGGTGTTTCTTGCGATTGTTGCTGTAGTGACGTGAGTTGGAGTCAAGATAGAAACAGAAGTCAGAAACTGTGCCATGGAACCTCAGCATAGCGTTGTCGCCATGGGCCTGCCTTTGTACTTCTATAAACTTGAGTAGTGTTGCCTACCCACAGGGCGGGCACGAAGGTCAAATAAACTGTCTAGGGCAGTCCCTGTCGCAGGAGGGCATTAGGGTACTAATTGTGTTTTTCCTCCTATCCTCTTCTCTCAGCTTCCCCTACACAGAACCAGACTCTTTCTTCCTTTCTTCCTTCCTTCCTTCCTTCCTTCCTTCCTTCCTTCCTTCCTTCCTTCTC
>CAJQZJ010004767.1:8694127-8704515 GCA_907164525.1 Lophiomys imhausi
TCCCTTCTTCTTCTTCTTCTTCTTCTTCTTCTTCTTCTTCTTCTTCTTCTTCTTCTTCTTCTTCTTCTTCTTCTTTTTTAAGAAAGCTGTCTCTATTATGTAACTCTGGTTGTCCTGTTACTCACTGTGTAGACCAGGCTGGCCTTGAACTCATGGTGACTCACCTTCCTCTGCCTCCCAAGTGCTGAGATTAAAGGCTTATGCCACCATGCCTGACTCCAGGACTACTCTTGTAGCTTCACCCTGACACAGATATCTGACTCCTACTTTCAATGTAGGTCAATTGCATCAGGCACAGCCTCTCAGTCTAGGCCAAGCCCACAAACACCACCAGTGGAGGGCCTTGATTTTATGGCAACTGAATGAGTTCACATTTTATAAAAGCAAAGCTCAGCTCCAGGACAATGGATTAAATGAAGAGCAGGGGGTACAAAGGAGGCCAATGTGTGGAATTCAGCTTTTCATTTATTTTTTAACCAGAACTCACTTGCCTTTTATAGACCCAAGAGTTGAACACCTTCTGTGCTTATCAAATGCTGCCCAATGTAGAAAATCCTTGTTCTGAGGTTGCTGATATAATGCTTAAGTTACAAGTTAGCAAGGGATTTAGAAAGCCATCCCTTTGAACTTCTTGCTGGAAAACAATTCTCAACAATCCCATCATGGATTTTATATTTTGTTGTTTGGAGCCCATTTAACGTCTTGAGAGAGGTTCTGTGCCTGTAGTTTGTACTAGCGTGTATTCCCTCTCAGGCAGAGGGACCTGAATCCTCCTCTTCCATCCTCCAGTACCAGCTGAGAAGCTCCATATGCTGGTTATCTGGGAGAGCTCAGTGTGCAGCTATTGACACCTTCCAAGAGCTATTAGCCTTGACCAGAAATGTCATCAGTCCCCACAGCACCATAGCAACCACCACAGCAGCCAGTCACTGTGAATTTACCCTGCCCTTGGCAAGGGGTAAATGGTTTGTATATACTATGACCTTCAGTCTTCCTAATAACTGAATGAAGTATGTGATCTTATTATCCACAGTTTTCATAGCTAGTTAAATCCCAGAGGGAGGATTTGATCTCAGGATAGCACTTGTTTGTCACTACTGTTGTCTGAATGCTATCGCCAAAACTTCTCATGTTTGATTGGGCAGAATGTAAACTTGCTAGCTTGGTGTGAAGTTAACTTTCAAAGGCAGGGAGTGAGGAGAGGCAACCAGAGCCCAGGTTGTCTGTGAGGCTAGTGTGGATGGTGGCTGGGGTCAAGCTGAGGGCCCTGAGCAGGGAGAACTTAGGAAGCCACTAGGTAATGGTAAGGATTGGGTGGTACAGGTGTCTGTTTATTTTTGCAATATGCAATGAGGACCATGCCCTTAACTTTATGATTCTCTCCAAAAGCTCATCTTCAAGAGCCCTATGATTCCTGCATCAAGTACCCCAATGGCTGAGGTAATGGTGAGATACAGGAAAGTCATGCTCTCTGCCATCATGAAGCTCAAAGACACACACTACATAGATTCCCATCAATGACCATGGAGTCACAGCAGGGACACACGGGATCTTCAAAGGGGAGGGATACACTGGCACTAGATTGAGATTTGAATTCCTGGCTCTGCATCAGTAATTCAGTAGTTCCCGCCTCTATTTCAAAGGCTGCAGAAGCAAGCGTCATTTACCAGGTCCTGTGACTAAAAATCCTCTAGGCAAACTAGAGTGATCCTTAGCTCTAGTACAGAAAAGATATCTACATACTTCTTGGGTACAGGCTCAGGGTGAGATCACATGGAAATACTCAGACGCCTGTAACAAGAGAAACCAAGACTGGGACCAACCATGCCTATACACACAGCTGCTTCAGGTCCAAGTAACCTGATCTTTACTTATACATTGGTGGCAGGTGGAAGAGAAACAGTGGCTGGAAATCACAAAGATTTGTCTGACCTCGCCTATATAGACTACATTGTCTAACTCTACAACACCCGTACTCAAATGCTTTCAGGCAGTGGCTTACTGCGAGTAGCATTCTGCAGATGATACATGTCTCCAATCCTGTGATTTAAAATCCTATCAAAAAGCCAGAGGCTTGGGGAAAATTATGTTGAACAGGACATATGGGTCTAGATTAGGAATTTAGGTTGATCTGTGGATGAAATGTTAACAGGAAGCTTGAGGTTCCCTGGGCGTTCACAACCCTGCACCCAACACTGGCTTAGGTCCCCTGGCATGTTTGTAGATGCATGTTTCTGACCCTCTCTCTCCTCTACTAGGTTGTCCCCTGGAACCCACACTGGGTCATCAGAAGATGGCCTTGTATTCTTCAGCTTCTCTTGGCTTTCCTTTCCACCAAGTGCTTGTCACACGGTCTGGGGAGGTGTCCCCTCTGGTACATCTCTCCTCTGGTGGTGGACAACGACATCAGCCCTGCCTGTGTCTGTGAAACCACTGAGTCCTGATTCTCACTGGAAAGGGTTATTCTCTTCCATCTGTAACCCCACCCTTGCTGTCAATATTTACTCCAATATCATATCCCTCCTGCCTTAAAACTCCCAGGTCCTTTAAATACTTGTTACTCCACTTGGTTAGTAGACCCCCTGAACACCCACTTCTTTGATGATGATTCTAGCACCAGAAGTTTCTGTTCTGCTTCCATCCCTGTCATCAACTCTGGAAGCATCAGTATTCATGAATCCTACAGAAAATCCACCCACCACACCAGCCACCTCATTCTCAGTCTCCTTGATTCCAGGGATCGGATCCATCTCTTTATTCCACCTCAGTTATCCCACATCCCAATTGCCCCATTGACCCTGTGATCTCCCCAGCATCAATTTCAAGGATTGTTTTTATCAACAATAGCTCTTACGTCCAGCTCATTTTCTCAAAATACTTTCATAATGAAAATTCCCTGACTTCTTCAGATGACCACCAGTGAACCCACTTGTATCCCCCCTTTCCTGCTTGACTGGAGGGGAGTTTGTGGATCTTTGTTATAATCACTCCTCTAAAAAACACTCTAATAGGCTAGAAGATACCCCAATCAGGACAGTGCTTGCTGTGTAATTATAAGGCCTTGAGTTCAATCTCCAGAAGCCACACATAAGGCTGTGGTTGGCACAGCCTTGCAACCCCAGGCCAAGTAGATCCTGGGGCTTGCTAGCCAGCTAGCCTGGTCTGCTTGGCAAGTGTTACACTAATGATAGACCTTATTTCAGAAGAAAAGCAAGGTGGATGATTCCTGAAGAAAAACAACTAAGGTTGATCTCTGGCTTCCACATATGTGTGCACACATGCACACCCAATCACACACCCATGCACTTGCATGTACAAGACCACACACACATACACACACACCACACCATACCACACCACACCACAGTACACTAGATCATACTTTTCAAGTATGGAACCAACTTTGCTAAGCTGAAACCTGATTAAACCCCACTGTGACCTATTCTGTGCTTGCCATCTACGCAGCTGAATGCTTCAATGACTGAAAAAAAAAGCATGACTCTATCACAAACCTCACACCAGCAGAGTGACAATGTGCAAGCTGTCACACTTCAAAGCTGTTTCCCACTTTATCCTCTCTCCTCAAATTCCATGCACCTTCCACCCTTGACCTTGTATTACATTTCACTAAGAAACTGACAAGCAGGCACTAGACAAAGAACTCACATTTCTCTCCATCTCCTACCCTGCCTGCACCAGAGAAGCTGTTTCTCCTCATCGGTTTCAGAGAAAGCACAGTTCCTCTACTGAAGGCAAGACATCTGTCTGATCTTAACCTCCTCTCTCTCCTAGAATTTGTTCCCATTGTCATCTTTTCTCTTTTCCATGTCAGTGGCTCCCCTCTGCTAATATCCTGATCAGCACACACACACACACACACACACACACACACACACACACACACGCGTCCTCATCTTCAGTATCAGAAGCTCAAAGTCACATCTTTGCACAACAAACTTCCTGAAACAGTCGACTGCGGCCAGTGCCCCTTCAGCATCTCCTTTACCCCCCTGGAGCAGGGCTGTGGCCATTCCCTCTGTACCACACCCCTCTACTGGGATCAATGTCACCATGCACCTAAATCCACTGTCTGTAGAGTTCTCCACAGCAGATGTACTTGGTGTGGCTGGTGCTGGCCTTCTCAAACCTTATCGTCATGTCCCCTCAGTGGGAGAATCTCTCCTGGTTCTACTGTGATCAACTTGTAAATATTGTACTGTATGGTACTTGCAACTTGATCTAGTCTCTTCTGAAACTTTCCTTGTTCTTTGTTATTCTTGTCATTTTTTTTCTTTGAGATGGGTTCTTATGTAGTCCAGGCTGGCCTTAAACTCAACATGTAGCTAAGACTGGTCTTCAATTTATGCTCCTCCTGCCCTTCACCTTTTATGAACTAAGAGTACAAGCTTGTCCTTACACTCCCAGCACTGTCCTTGCACTTTTTAATAGGATAATCACTAGACAACTATGGCTGCCAAGTATTCAAATTGTATTTCTCCAGATTGGGACAGTTGTGTGCATGCAAACACACACATACATACAACACACACACACACACACACACACACACACACACACACACACACACACCCCTTAGTCTTAAAAAGTAAAGTATTTCAAATGATGTTAAAGTAATTATATGCTCAGATTATTGTATTATGGGTATTTGAGTTAAATATATTACTAAAGTTAATCTCTTGTTCTTTGTTTTACTGCTTTAATATAACTCTCTTTTCTGAGTACAGCGACTAGAAGGCTTTAAATGCATATGGCTTCCATGCGATTGGTACTCCACTTCTGCTGGACAGCAGGAATCTGCACAGTGAGCCCTGTCACACACTCATCCCACAGCCCCATCCCAGGCGCCATCTGAAGAGGGGTAGATTGCCTAGAAGACGACTCTTTAGAGGACAGAGATCCATGAACTTTGAGGTACAGTCGAAGCCCTCTGGAATCTTATATTTTGTCTCAGAGTCTCCTCAGAAATCCTGGTCTTTAACCCTCTTCCAGGCTTCCTAAAAACCACACCCTGACTTTGCCTCTTATCCCACATGGCGCTTCTGTGCATTACACCAAGGCCACAGCTGATTCGGTACCCCATTGGCTGAGTGGCCTGAAATCCAGATAACACACCTAGGAGCAAGCCTCACACCTGACCTAAGCAAAACTCATCTAGAATTTTTTCTTCGATTTTCTTTTCTTTCTGAGAAAGGATGGTTTGAAACAGAGCCTCATGTAGCCCAGGGTGGCCTCAAACTCTATGTGTAATTTGAGGGTGGCCTTAAACTCCTGATCCCCTTGTCTGAGGTCCTAGAGTGCTTAGACTATGAGCTGCCGCATCTGACCTGATTTCTTGAGTAGCCAGAAATCCAAGTAGCAACCAAAGTAGACAAGGGAAAACCTGAGAACTCATACTTTAAGTAGATGTGGCAAATACTGTATTCTAAGACATGACAAAGCAGAAAGAGTAAAGGTCCTTCCTTAGAGTCCCTTTTTCTTCTTTGGATCCCATTTCTAGTCTGCCTAACATGGACACCAATTTTCTGATAACTCCCCAGATGAGGATTCATGAAGTTGTTTGAGTTAGAGTTTCATCTAGGGTTTTTAAGTGAAAATATCCTAAGGCTAGGACATCTTATCTTATTCTTTTTTTTTTGGGGGGGGGAGTTGCATTAATGTCTATAATGGACTTTTTAATTTCCTCTACATTAGTGGGTAGAAATCAAACAGAGAAGCAAACAGCATGCTTTGCCCTTGTGGACATTATAATCTAGGAAGGAAACAATGTTTTAAAATGTGTGGCCTATGATGTAAATCACAGAAATGCTGTAATGGAAAACAGTGGGTAAAAATGATATTAACCTTTTTCCTTAACATCTATTTCATCATATAAATGTGCTTGTTGTGAGAAGATAAACCACACATTAGGAAAAGGTTTGTAAACTTCTCAGCTCTTTGCTTACAAGGAGAACCTGAGGTAGAAATTCTACAAGATGGTAGCTGGCATACAAAAATATAAGGGCATTTTAAAAGAATAGAGCACAATACAAACAGGAAAGAAAAAGCAAAGCAAAATGCCTCAGCACCAGGTCGCTTTTATTAAGTAATCTTGAGATAACCACTAGACTGTAAGGATGACACCATGTTGGAGGCCAACACCATACGCAAGGTCTTAGTGGGATGATGAAACAAGTGAAAAAAGGAAAAGCCACCATGTTCTGTAAAATGTTTGAAAAAGAAGCAACACACCCACAAAGACACCAGTCTGCATTTTTAAAGCTTTAAAGTTACACTTTTGTGTTCTTTTGGAGGAATCTGAAACTGAAACTTTGCTAACAACTATATTTATTAACAACTATGGGGAATCCAAGATGGCGGCGGTCGTGTGGACGCATTTTGAACTCAGGGAGAACAACCATAAAGCCACAGAATTATAAGATGCTGAACAACAATCCGAGTGACTCGATCCCCCTGGGTTTCACCCAGCTACCCAGGGACCATTAAAAGTCCCTGGGCAGGACTCTCCTCCCCTCTCTCAGACATTCGTGGAAGCCACTGAATCCAGGAATCGGGAACCCTCACCAGGTGAGACACAGGGTAAGAACAACTCTAATACCCAGCGGGCAGATTTTAACCCCACACAGGGTTAATCACTAGCCTACTGGGCCCCCAGATCCCACGCAGGCATTCTGGCTATTTAGAGAAAGGCTGCGGACCTTGGGAGCACAATACACTCTTAGCAGCGCCACAGTGGCAGGATACACAGCAGCTGACCAGTCCACAATGGGTCAGCTCAGTGGCCAGCAGGTCCACAGCTGCATTTTGGAAAGCGCATGCATATTTGTGCTTCCCCAGAGGGGTGTTCGACATACATACAGGCCCCTCTATTGGATTTACAGTCATTGGAAAAAACACTGCAGCTGGACTGAGCAGCAGGTTATGCAGCAGCTTGACTGCTGTGCACCGGAACTTGGAAGACAGTGGCCCTATTTGCCAGTGTCCAAAGCCAGCTCCATATACACATAGGTGTAGCTGTGAGAGTGGCAGAAAGGGCAGCTGGGTTGGAAGGCAGATTTGTCCTCTAGAGGGTCCAAGCCCTGGGCAAATTGTGGGGTTATTATTAGACTTTTTTGCTAGTTCTGGCCCTTCTGGCGGGAAACCAGAGCTTAAGCATATATAGTTCCACCCCTGGATCAGTGAGGTTTCCACCTGGAGGACACTGCTGAGTGACTCACCTTAAGGGTGTGGAGTCAGATCCTTTCAAGACTCCAGCAGGTGGTCTTAACCCCCAAACATAGGACCTCCAGAGTCCACAGAATCTGTGCCTGGACACACAGGACCATACCAGCAGAGCCGCTGCAGGCTGAACACTCAGTGTGCAACATAGAGAGCTCTGACTTCTGAGCAGTGAAACAATCCCGGGCCATTCCTCATTGCCTGGGAATAGGCTTCACCAGCTCACAGTGTTTCTGGCTATTAGATGCACAATCACCCTGAGAATGCCCTGTGAGCAGCTTGGGAGGACCACAAACACAGTCTGACACGTAAGCTCCACCCAACAGCCTGAGGCCTACCAACCTGCACTGTCATCTATACGAAGACCAGTTAGATCCCAGGAACCTACAGGAACACATCCCCATCACAACCCCTCACATGAGTCCCCAATTGGGAAAAAACAGGAAGGGGTGAGCTCTCAGAGACACACTGAGAACCTCCACACAAGGCCCCATCCAGCCTGTGGAAAGCAACTGATCACCAAGCAATACGACTGCTACACCAAAGCGCCCCTTTAGCTCCAAGTCCAGAAGGCAATAGGAACAAACAGCTAAGAACAACCAAATGGCTAAAGGTCAGAGAAAAAGCAGAATCAACAAAAGCCAGGGAAATATGACCCCAACAAAATGCAACAATGCTAGTACAGCAAGCCATGACCACTTCACCACAGCTGAAACACATGAAAACAATGACAATTCTACAGTCTGGAAAATGATAAAGTCCTTTCAAGAAGAATTTAAATCTATGAAGGAATTCAAAGAGTCCACAATTTTACAAGTGAAAGCAACGGGTAATACTATTAGAGATCTCCAAGCCAAAGTGGCTCAACTTGAACAGGAAAGAGACAAGACAATGAAAGATTTAAAAGAGATGAAAGGTTTCCAGGCAAAGACAAGCAAATTAGAGCAGGAAATATACAAAATGAATAAAATCTTTCAAGACATGAAACTGGAAATGGAAGCAATAAAGAAAACACAGTGAGAGTTAAGAGTGGAAATGGAGAATCAAGGGAAGAGAACAGGAACTACAGACATGAGTATCAAAAATAGGATATAAAAGATGGAGGACAGAATCTCAGGCATGGAAGATTCGATGGAAGTAATCAGTACAACATCCAAAGAAAATGAGAAAACTAAAAAGTCCTCACCCATAACATCCAAGAAATCAAGGACTCAATGAAAAGATGGAACTTATAAAAAAATGGAATTATAGGCATAGAGGAAAGAGAAGACTCCCAACTCTAAGGTCCAGGAAACATCTTCAACAAAATCATAGAAGAAAACTTCCCAAACCTAAAGAAAGAGATGCCAATAAAATTCCAAGAGGCTTACAGAACACCAAACAGATTAGATCAGAAAAGAAACTCCTCTCGCCACATAATAATAACTCCAAATGTACAGAACAAAGAAAGAATATTAAAAGCCGTAAGAGAAAAAGGTCAAGTAACGTATAATGGCAGACCCATCAGAATTACACCCAACTTCTCCTCAGAAACTCTAAAAGCTAGAAGGGCCTGGAAAGATGTCCTACAAGCCCTGAAAGAACATAAGTGCGGGCGGCGGAAGATGGCGGCAAACTGCACGGACGCATTTTGAATGTGGGAGAGAAGAGCCATAGAAAACACAGAGTTATGGGACACTGTGCAAAAACTGGAGGGTCTGGCCCCTCCATGAACACGCACAGCTCCCAAGGGACTGTTAAAAGTCCCAGGGCAAGGCTTTCCCCCATCACTTGCAGACAGGGAAGCCACTAAATCCGGGATTCGGGAACTCCCATTTGGAGAGGCGACTGGTAAGATCGATCCCAACACACAGCAGGCAGACTCAAAGGCCACATGGCGATCGCCCACTAGCCAATCGGGCTTCCCATACCTCAGGAAGACCTTATAACTATTTAGGAAATTTTGCAGAATAGTTGAAGTCTTGTGGTTTTTTTTTTGTTTGTTTGTTTGTTTTTTCGAGACGTAGAAAAAGGGCGCTCATCGGGAGATCCGCAGCCGCTTGAGCGGGAGCGGAAGGTGGGCGGGCAGAGCAGTTGGGGAGGGAAGCAGACGCTGGCGGGAGGGGCCGAAGCTCCGCCCAACCACGGCAAAGCAGCTAGGGTGGGAGGCCGGCTCTGACGCCGGGAGGAGCAGCAGCTCCACCCACCCACGGCAAAGCAGCTAGGACGGGAGGCCTGTTCAGAAGGCGGGAGGGACCAAACGAAGTTCTGCCCACCCAAGGCGGAGCAGATAGGGAGGGAAGCGGCCAGGCCTGTGGCGGAGAAGCCTAGTGGGTAACCAGAAGCCAGGGGACCATAGCTGTATTTGGGTAAACCCAGACACATTAGGTGTGGAGACAGGCCCTGTCAGCCTCCCTGACGACAAACAAAGCCCACAAAATCTCTGCCAAGGCAAACAGGTCTATACCATTACAACCATTGAAGGCTGATCACTCAGTGTGCAAAATAGAGAAGTCTGAATTGGGAGCAGTGTAACAATCCCAGACTATTACTCACTACCTGGGAATAGGCTGCACCAGCTCACAACAATTCAGGCTATTAAAACCACATTGACCCTGAGATCACCCTGTAAGCAAGGACAGATAGCCAAGCAATTCGACTCCTTCACCAAAGCATCCCCTGTGGATCCAAAAACAGAAAACGACAAGAACAGACAGCTAAACACACACACATGGCCAAAGGTCCAAGAAAAAATATAAATCAAGGAAATATGACTCCAACAAAGCAGAATTATCCTAGCTCATCCAATTCGGATGACCTCACACCAACAGAAACACATGAAAACGTTGACAATTCTGCATTATGGAAAGTGATAGAGTCCCTGCAAGAAGAACTTAAATCTCTGAAGGAATTCAAAGAAGCCACAGTTTTACAAGCCAAAACAATGAACAATACCATTAAAGAGCTCCAAGCCAAGGTGACAGAGCTTGAACAGGAAAAAGACAAAGCAATGAAAGATTTTCAGACAAAAAAAAGTAAGCTGGAGAAGGAAATGTACAAAACGAACAATACCATACAAGACATGAAAATAGAAATAGAAACAATAAAGAAAACACAGTCAGAGTTAAAAGAGGAAGTGGAGAACCAAGGGAAGAGAACAGGAACTACGGATG
>CAJQZJ010004767.1:8707793-8720213 GCA_907164525.1 Lophiomys imhausi
GATTGAGATGTAACTTGAAGAAATAAAAAATAAATTATTAAAAAAAATTTAAAAAAAAGAACACATCAAAAATATCATACATCATGATCAAGTAGGCTTCATCCCAGGAATGCAGGGATGGTTCAATATACGAAAGTCTATCAATGTAATTCACCATATAAACAAGATGAAAGAAAAAAACCACATGATAATCTCGCTAGATGCAGAAAAAGCATTTGACAAAATCCAACACCCCTTCATGCTAAAAGTCCTGGAGAGAACGGGCATACAAGGGCCGTACCTAGTAATAATAAAGGCAATATACAGCAAGCCAGTGGCCAACATTAAATTAAATGGAGAGATGCATGAAGCATTTCCTCTAAACTCAGGGACAAGACAAGGATGTCCACTTTCACCATATCTCTTCAATATAGTACTTGAAGTTCTTGCTAGAGCAATAAGACAACTAAAGGAAATCAAAGGGATAAACATTGGAAATGAAGAAGTCAAATTATCCCTATTCGCAGATGATATGTTAGTATACATAAGCGACCCCAAAAACTCCATCAAAGAACTCTTACAGCTGATAAACAACTTCAGCAAGGTGGCTGGATACAAAATTAACTCAAAAAAATCAGAAGCCCTTCTTTATACAACAAACAAGCATACCGAAAAAGAAATAAGGGAAACAACCCCCTTCACAATAGCCACAAACAATATAAAGTACCTGGGGGTAACTCTAACCAAGCAAGTAAAGGACCTATATAACAAGAACTTCAAGCCCCTGAAGAAAGAAATGGAAGAGGCATTTAGAAGATGGAAAGATCTCCCGTGCTCATGGATAGGTAGGATCAACATAATAAAAATGGCTATTCTACCAAAAGCAATATATAGATTCAATGCAATTCCTATCAAAATACCAACACAATTCTTTATAGACTTGGAAAAAGCTATACTCAACTTCATATGGAACAACAAAAAATCCAGAATAGCTAAATCAATCCTGTACAATAAAAAAGCATCTGGAGGTATCACCATCCCAGGTTTCAAGCTGTACTACAGAGCAATAATAATAAAAACAGCATGGTACTGGTATAGAAACAGACCAGTGGATCAATGGAATCGAATTGAAGACCCAAACATGGACCCACACACCTATGGCCAACTAATCTTTGACAAAGAAGCCAAAACCGCACAATGGAAGAAGGACAGCATCTTCAACAAATGGTGCTGGTCCAACTGGATGTCCACTTGTAAAAGAATGAAATTAGACCAACACCTATCACCTTGTACAAAACTTAATTCCAAGTGGATCAAAGACCTTAACATAAGGCCGGCCACACTAAAGATAATAGAAGAAAAAGTAGGAGAAACCCTCGAACTCATTGGCACAGGTGACAACTTCCTGAACAGAACACCAACAGCTCAGGACCTGAGATCAACAATCAATAAATGGGACCTCATGAAACTGAAAAGCTTCTGTAAGGCAAAGGACACTGTCATTCGAACAAAACGGCAGCTTACAGACTGGGAGAAAATCTTCACCAACCCCACATCTGATAGAGGGCTATTATCTAAAATCTACAAAGAACTCAAGAAACTAAATGCCAAGAAACCAAATAATCCAATCAAAAAATGGGAGACGGAGCTAAATAGAGAATTCACAAAGGAGGAATCCCTAATGGCCGAGAGTCACCTGAAGAAATGCTCAACATCCTTAATCATCAGAGAAATGCAACTCAAGACGACCCTGAGATTCCATCTCACATCTGTCAGAATGGCTAAGATAAAGAGCTCAAATGACAGCACATGCTGGCGAGGGTGTGGAGAAAGGGGAACCCTCCTCCATTGCTGGTGGGAATGCAGACTTGTTCAACCACTATGGAGGTCTGTCTGGAGATATTTTAGAAATCTAGGAATAACTTTGCCTCAGGACCCAGCCATACCACTTCTGGGTATACACCCAAAGGACACCTCACGGAGACATAGGGAAGTCTCCTCATCTAAGTTCATAGCAGCCTTATTTGTAATAGCTAGAAACTGGAAACAACCCAGATGTCCCTCAACTGAAGAATGGATTAAAAAATTGTGGTACATCTATACAATGGAATACTACTCAGCTATAAGAAACAATGAAATCATGAAATTTGCAACCAAATGGATGGATCTAGAGAAGCTCATCCTGAGTGAGCTAACCCAGACTCAGAAGGATGCACATGGCATCTATTCACTTATAGTAGGATTTTACCTATATCGTACAGGATATCTGTACTACAACCAACACACCAAAAGGAACATGGAGATACATTTCTTTTTTCTTTTCATTTCTTTTTCTTTTTCCTTTCCCTCTTTTTTTCTCTTTCTTTTTCCTCTCTTTTTTTTGTTGTTGTTCTTTGTTTTTGTGGGTTTGTGTGTCTGTTGGTTTTTTTTTTTTTAGTTCCCCCACCCCCCGTAGCAAGGAGACACCTTTCACTGGCAGTACTGCCTCGTAGACCCCCGGTGTATGAAGAGGCCCTCAGCCCTCATATGACTCCTGATCTGTGGTGAGAGACTGGTATGCAGGGACATTCCACCCCAGAGGATCAAGACGGAAGGGTCAAGGAGTAGAGCATGGGAGGGTGGGCCTGGGAAGCAGGAAAAGAGGACAATATGTCAAGGATGTAACCTGTAGCAACAAACAAATAAATTTACTAATTAAAAAAAAAAGCAGGTAACAACGTTAATACACTGTAAATAAATTAAAGGACACAGCCGTTCAACCTGGTTTTATGAACCTCCAAGTGTCGAAAAAAGGTAGAGCTAAGGTAAAATACAGGAGAAATGTGGTGTTAACCCATGCCTTTAACTTCAGCAGAGACGGGAGGAGCACCAACGTGTTAGTGGACTTATAAATTCTAGAGTTACACGGAAAAGGGTGGTGAGGGTACACACCCTTAATCCCATCATTCAAGAAGAGTACACCCTTAACCCCAATACACTAGAGACAGAAACAGGCAGATCTCAGAGCTCAAGGTCAGCCTGATACAAAACAAACTCTAAATAAAGAAAAACTTTGATCCAGGAGTGGTGGAACACATCTTTAATCCCCTTAGATGGGAACCACAGGTCTCGGATCCCAATATTTAGAATGCAGAGACACACACATAGGATTTGGAAGGACCTAAGTTTAAAAGCTACTTAAAAAAGGCCCACACAACACAAACAAATTGTCCTTCGAGACCTCAAAATATATACACTAAAGCTGGTTTAGCTCCAAAATAACAAAATAATTTCTTCTTTAAACCAGATTGAAAGATAACACTTTATATATTGTCAAAAACCAAATTTGCTTCAGGAGAAATATTACCTATCCCCCCCAAAAAAGAGGGTGATTGTCCCTGAGTGAGGAATAGGGCAGGGCTCTGTTCTTATCATTCCAAGAGAATCAAAGCATCCATTCAAGGAACCCAGGGACAACTGGACAACGGAAACCTCAGCAGAAATCAGAATCAGACACCAAAAGAAGACGAGTGACCCAGATGATTCAGCCTGACAGACTCCCTCAACAGATGTCTCCATCAAAAGCCTACAACCACAACAACTCAATATCGCTAAGACCGTTCAGTCCTACACAATGCCCCAGCCAGAACCTCAGTAAAGCCTGGAAGTTCAGCTTCTGCCTACAAACTCCTTAGGTCATCTAAACAGCTGAGAACAGAAGGACTGAACATAAAAGGATTGTATAAACATTTTTAACCATTTTTCCATTTTGGTTTGGGCCCCAAACAGGTTTACTACGACCCAAATCAGCAGGAAGTCATTTTAAGAGAGCGACGTCCATTACCCAGAGGGTGGGGAGGGTGTTTCTCCATCCCCCCTTTTTTCGGTTATTTGAAGGACAACTGAAAACACTGTTATTTAGGGGAAGAGATTACAAGTTGTTAAATGGTCCTGTTTAATGGGTTTTGGAGGTTAGACCCAGGGTATTCCTTCTTTCCCTTTTCTGTATCCTTCTTTATCTCCTATGTAGGAATGCACGGACGAGAGAAAAATCGAGACACAGCACAGGAAGGATCAAGAAGAAAGGTCACATTATTGAATATGCCCTTATACCCTTGTATATTGATACAAAATTAATAGTATATTTGGCTAAAGTGGTATTGACCATTGTTTATTGTGCAAAAATAAGATTGTATTGGTCTACGTCAGTATTGATATTTGTATATTGATACAAAACTAAGATTATAGTTGGCCACAATGGTATTGACCCTTGTATATGGACGCAATATTAAGATTGTATTGGGCCGCATAGGCATTGATCTTTGTATATTGATACAAAATTAAGAGTATATTTAGCCACATTTGAATAGATCTTTGTATATTGATGCAAAATTTAAGGTAACGCTTCCTAATGGTATCGTACTTAGAGATACTTAAAAATGAAATGTGAAGTTCTGGCCTCTTGATACCAACTGTCTTAAACTGTTTAGGATAGTTAAGAAAAACAAACTCCTAGTCATGCATGCATGTCACCTTGTTAGCTACTAAGACAGTCTATCACAGATATTCTCTAAGCTACTCAGTAATCAAGTTGTTAAGAGACAAGCAACATTTGCTTATCTAAATACAAGAGATAGATAGGGCATCTTCAAAAACCCCAAGAGATCTGCAGAATATGGCATTCAAAGATGTGGTCTTAAATTAAGATCTTTTTTTTGATATCGTGACATATCAGCTCCTGACAGCACCCCCTATTCTACTCCAAGTAGAAGAAAAGCATCGAAGAATCTCCAATGTGAGATGGTTGAATTAGTGGCAAGCCTATCTCTTGACATGTAAAAACTCCTTGCTTCAACTGCAGACAGACTGCTGTTCAAAAAGGACAAAACTTTGTAGCAGGGAAGTCGACAGCCTAGCTCTGCCAAGACAGGGTAGGTTAGTCCTTCACAATCCCTGCTCTACAATAAATGTCTGTCAGAGAAACAGGACCAAAAGGCTGAAGACTGATGCAGGAATGTATGGAGAGAAAATGGGAACTGTCCAGGTAGTCACTGGTTTGTCATTTCTTAGTATTGGAAGCTGCAGGCCCTGCACTTCCTATACAATCAGATATATTTATCCTTCTCAGCTCTCTGAGGTGGTTGAAGAATAGACAGCTTGAGTCTCATAGCTAAATTTTGAGTTGTTTAGGAATCAAGAGGGTGTTCCAGATCTAAGAAGATGGTTATAATAGTGATGCAAGTTAGTGTGAAAACTAAGTCAGTTATAGAACTTTAAACTCATGGAGATGGTTAGAAGGTAGAAGGTTAAAGTCAGGGGCCAAATATGTATGAACTGGACATTGGGAAGGTATACCGGGCCATTTAACTCTCATAAATGCAGCATATTTAATTCTGCTGTTTTTACTGTTATAAGAGAAAGAACCATTCGTTGGAATGAAAAGAGAAGCTGTTGGGGGGGGGGAGAGGGTGGAAGGGTGGGACAAGAAGGGTGAATAGGGAAGGGTTTGCGACTGAGATGTAACTTGAAAAAAAAATAAAGTACTTATTAAAAAAAAAGAAAAAAAAAGAATATCATTTCTGTCAGAACAGCTCATACACCTTTGTTTTCAGTGCCTAGACTCAAACATGGGCCATACTAGGCACATACTCCAATACTGTTAGGTTCCTAGGAGAAGCATCACTATTCCATGACCTGAGCTGTGCTCCAGATGTCTTAAGAACATCAACCACTCACAAACTTCTCAATTTGGTGTTGAAACATTATTATATCAACTCAGATGATATATCTGAAACTGAAATTCTAAAACAACCATATTCATATTTACATATTTCTACACTGTCTCTAAAGTGGATTAAAAAAAAGTATTTTCTTTAAAAAAAAAAAAAAAAGAACATAAGTGCGCAGCCAGACTACTATACCCAGCAAAACTCTCTATCAACATAGATGGAGAAAACAAGATATTCCATGACAAAATCAAATTAAAACAAAATCTACCCACAAATCCAGCCCTACAGAAGATCCTAGGAGGAAAATTCCAACCCAGAAAAGATAAATACACCCAAGAAAACAGAGGAAACAGAAAACTCCACAGTAACTAAGCCAAAAGAAACACAGGACCGCCACTTATACCAAAATAATGGGAAATAACAACCTCTGGTCATTAATATCCATCAACATCAATGGACTCAACTCTCCAATAAAACAACACAGACTTACAGACTGGATCTGTAAACAAGACCCATCGTTTTGCTGCTTACAAGAAACATATCTTACTAACAAAAACAGATACTATCTCAGAGTAAAGGGCTGGGAAAAGGTTTTCCAAGCAAATGGACCCAAATGGTCTTCCAAGCAAAATAGACTTCCAACTGAAGTTAATAATAATAATAATAAAAAAGACAGAGAAGGGCATTACATACTCGTTAAAGGAAATATTCATCAAGAGGACATCTCAATGTTGAACATCTATGCCCCAAATACAAAGGCACCTAAATTTGTAAAAGAAACTCTCCTAAAACTTAAATCGCACATTGATCCCCACACATTAGTAGTGGGAAACTTCAACACCCCACTCACAACTATGGACAGATCAAGACAGAAACCAAACAGAGAAATAATGAGTCTAACAGAGTTCTTGAACCAAATGGACCTAACAGATATCTACAGAACGTTTCACCCAAACACAAAAGAATACACCTTCTTCTCAGCACCTCATGGAACCTTCTCCAAAATTGACCATATAGTCGGACACAAAGATAGCCTCAGCAGATACAAGTCCCTTGTATCTTATCAGACCACCATGAAATAAAGCTGTACCTCAATGGCAACAGAATCAACAGAAAGCCACACACATGGAAATTGAACATCTCTTTACTGGATGACTACTGGGTCAGGGAAGAAATAAAGAAGGAAATCAAAGATTTCTTAAAAACCAATGAAAATGAAGGCACAACATACCCAAACCTATGGGACACAATGAAAGCTGTGTTATGAGGAAAGTTCATAGCACTAAGTGCCTTCAAAAAGAAAATTGTGACAGCTCATATTAGGGAATTTACAGCTAAACTATGTGAACTGGAAAAAAAAAACAAAAAACAAAGAACAAACACTCCCAAGAGGAGCAGAAGGCAGGAAATCATCAAACTTAGGGCTGAAATCAACAACTTAGAAACAAAAAGAACGATACAAAGAATCAATGAAACCAAGAGTTGGTTCTTCAAGAAAATCAACAAAATATACAAACTCTTAGCCAAATTAACTAAAAGATAGAGGGGAAAAAAACCAAATCAACAAAATCAGAAATGAAAAGAGAGAAATAGCAACAGACATTTAGGAAATCCAGAGAATATTTAGGTCCTACTTTAAAAATCTATGCTCCACCAAATATAAAAACTTAAGTGAAATGGACAATTTTCTTGATAGATTCCACCTACTGAAGCTAAATCAAGATAAGGTTAACAGATTAAACAGCCCTATAACCCCTAAGGACATAGAAACAATCATTAAAAGTCTCCCAACCAAATAAAGCCCAGGGCCAGATGATTTCAGCACAGAATTCTACCAAATCTTCAAAGAAGAGCTAATACCAATACTCCTCAAACTCTTTCACAAAGTAGAATCAGAAAGAACACTGCCAAACTCATTCTAGGAGGCCACAGTTACCCTGATTCCTAAACCACACAAAGACCCAACAAAGAAAGAGAACTTCAGACCAATATCCCTCATGAACATAGATGCAAAAACGCACAATGGAAGAAGGACAGCATCTTCAACAAATGGTGCTGGTCCAACTGGATGTCCACTTGTAAAAGAATGAAATTAGACCCATACTTATCACCTTGTACAAAACTTAAGTCCAAGTGGATCAAAGACCTTAACACAAGCCCGGTCACACTAAATCTACTAGAAGAGAAAGTGGGAAAAACCCTTGAAATCATTGGCACTGCTGACAACTTCATGAACAGAACACCAACAGCTCAGGACCAACAATCAATAAATGGGACCTCATGAAACTGAAAAGCTTCTGTAAGGCAAAAGACACTGTCATTCGAACAAAATGGCAGCCTACAGATTAGGAAAACATCTTCACTAACCCCACATCTGACAGAGGGATAATATCCAACATTTACAAAGAACTCAAGAAATTAAATGCCAAGAAACCAAATAATCCAATTTAAAAATGGGGGAAAGAGCTAAACAGGGAATTCACAAAGGAGGAATTCCTAAAGGCCAAGAGACACTTGAAGAAATGCTCAGCATCCTTAATTATCAGAGAAATGCAACTCAAGACGACTCTAAGATTCCATCTCACACCTGTCAGAATGGCTAACATCAAAAGCTCAAATGACAGCACATGGTGGCGAGGGTGTAGAAAAGGGGAACCCTCCTCCATTGGTGGTGGGAGTGCAGGCTTGTGGAACCACTATGGAGGTCAGTATGGCGATATCTTAGAAAACTTGGAATAGCTCTGCCTCGGAACCCAGCCATACCACTTCTAGGGATACATCCAAACGACTTCTCACCAAATCACAAGGAAGTTGCCTCATCTATGTTCATAGCAGCCTTATTTGTAATAGCTAGAAACTGGAAACAACCCAGATATCCCTCAACTGAAGAATGGATTAAAAAAACTATGGCTCATCTACACAATGGAATACTACTCAGCTATCAGAAACAAGGAAATTATGCAATTTGCAGCCAAATGGATGGAACTAGAAAAGCTCATCCTGAGTGAGCTAACACAGACTCAGAAGGATGCACATGGCAAATATTCACTTATAGTCAGATATTAGCTATATAGTACAGGATATCTATACTACAACCAACATACCAAAGGGAACATGGACATAGACTTTTTTGTTTGTTTGTTTTCTCTCCCTGTTATTGAGACACTTTGCCCTAGTGGTGCTGCCTTGTAGGCCTCCAGTGTATGAGGAGGCTCTTGGCCCTCATATGACTGCTGAACTGGGGTGGGGGAATGTTATGTAGGCACACTCCACTCCACAGGAGTGGGATGGAAGGGTTAGGGGATAGAGGGTGGGAGGGTGGGACTGGGAAGTGTGAAAAGAGGACACTATGATGGAGATGTAACCTGAAGCAATAAATAAATAAATTTTTAAAAAACGAACTATGAAACACCTATTACCTAACAACTAAGCCTAAGAATAACTATAAACTGTTGTATTAGGCCGGTGGGGCCTGGCGGTAACCTGACGGAATTAGGTCTCCTGGTGATAAGACCTGATACCTGGGGCAGCACTACCATGCTCATAAAATAATATACCAAGACATTTTAATACTTAGACCTTAGCTGGGTAGACTCTCAACTAGGTCATCTAAATTAACCCAATCAGCTAATCCCAACCGACCATGTGACTGGCTATACCTTCCGAGTTTACACAGAGATATCTGTCTCTGTGTCTCCTGGCAGAAAGAGAGTTTCCTCTGTATCTTCCCAGCATTCCTTTCTTTCTCCCAGGAAGTTCCACCTTCTTGTACTCTTTCTGCCCAGCTAGTTGACCATCAGCAACCTTTATTATCCAATTAGAGAACGCCCCAGATAGGGTGTTAACCAGTTCTCAGTGCATTGAAATCAGCTTTTGAAAACCATGCATAAGACCTTCCTCCAACAGGAATCTATAATTACCCAAAGGCAATCACATTATTTTCCTGGAAACCATAAAAGTTTTCTTCTTGGTATGTGTCTATATACCCCAAACCCATCTTCCCAACAGAATGGGATAGTTCAATTTAACTCATCCAGTAGTGAGACATTCTATGTCTACACATTGTATTACACCTTAACCCTTGTCTGTGTTAGAAAGTCTTTTGGTCTGGTGGTTCAGGATATGCTTTTAATGGCACAATAAAAAATTAATACTCTATATTAATGTTATTCTAGTTTAATATGATTCATCAAGCATTTTTATCTCATGAAATAAGAGATAAAAATCTGCATATTTTTCTCTTGAGAACATTTAGTTAAATTATCTTCTTTGAGCACAATGTTGAGACAATTTTCTACTTGGTTACAGTTTGTGGCCAGTGGCAATATTTACTCATTCTAATTTCTACTTATTATTAGGGATGACCAACAGTGCTAATCAGCCTGACCTACTGTTTCTTGGCAAATTAATGCTACTTGATGCTGTCCTACCTTGGCAGATTAGCGGGGAGCAATTTGCTGCTTATACAATAGAAATAACTGCTTACGTGTGTATGTCTTGAACAATATACAATATACAATATGTAATATATAAATGAAGACAGAGGACTGTATACATAATAAACTAATTATACATGCATTCATTGTCTTGTAAATTTGACACTTTTTTCATTTAGTGCCAATCCTGATGGCTCTGGAAATACTCTAATGTAGTTTGGTACAGATAAATTATAACTAAATTATAACTGGGACCTAGAAAACTTGTGATGACACTTTAAAATTCAACTAATCCTCACTATGCTTAGAGTCCCTTGTGTGTAAAGGGCCAGTATGCAAGCACCACCTTCTTCAGTGGGCTTCTAAAAGAAGGGACGGAATTTTCCTGTTTCTACAAACATAAGTTAAAGACTATAGAAGCAATGATTGAATTTCATTCTGGTAAGCTTCCCAATAGGGTGCAAGCCCCACCATGTGCCCTTGAAGGCAATGAACCTACACACAAAGGTTCCAATCAAAAGAACCAGGTTTGTGTTCTTAGCTGTGGGGGATTGGAAGGAGATTGATGCTTTTGCCCAAGTATCTATGCTGGCCTGATTGGGAAATCCATTTGGTCTTTTACTCTTCCAGAACCTTAGGATAGTGCTGGGGGAAATAGACCCCAAAACCTCCAGTGCCTTCATATCTTATTGAGAGTGGAAGCCAGTGTGTTTGTTGGGTCTGTTGTGGCTGATCATGCTCTGGGCTGTAGTTGTCTAGGACCCCACTTCTTCTATAGTCCTTAATCATAGGGCTCCAATCATCTGCTTCTTTGCTACTCAAATGTCCTAGGCATGCTGCAGTATGAGTCTCAACACTGCCTTCCATGTTTCTGGAAGACTTACATTCCAGACAACCACAGGCTTCCCGCCTTACACAGATGTCATCTTCCTAAATATATGTTGGGCACTCTGTTTAAAGCTGTACCAAAACTCCACTTTTTTGCACTCTTGCCCCTTCACCCTGCTGAGTGGACCTGGGGATCCCCTTTCCATAGCCCTTTGGCCTGCCGGCTCCCATCTGCAGCTCAGATGGATAGCACTGCACAAGTTGGAAGCTGTCCTTTTTAGGCATCTTATGTGTGTTTTGGTTCCTGCTGGTGGTCTCTAGAATTGAAGCCTGTTGGGGGAAGCTTCAGGGTCACTCCTCAACTAATAGCCAAAGGAGCTGGGAGATTAAAAAAAAAAAAAAGTCCATTCCCAATCTACAGGTAGATCCTGCTGAGAGGCATTTCATAATTTTTACAGTGTGTCTCCATTCAAGACAACAGAAAATCACCCATTAGCCAACAGCTCATTGGCTCTTTTCCTTCCCTGTTTCCAGTTTCCCTTCCCTCATTGTGCTTTCTGGTTTATCTCCACAAAAGCTACTTGCACTACAACTCTAGTTTTAGGGTCTCCTCTCAGATGAACCGAGCACAAACTGAGACATGGTTTGACTTTCTTTACATTTCATAGCACTTATTCTTTAATATATGGAGGGTTTGAGTGGCAATGGCCCCCCATAGGCTCGTGTATTTGAACACTTGGTCGCCAGTTGGTGGTGTTTGGGGACGTTCTGGGGAGGTGCATCCTTGCTGGAGATGGGCTCACTGGGTCACTGTAGTGGGCTTTGAGAGTTCATGGCCTCAGCCCACTTGCAGTTTGCATTCTGCTTCATCTTGCAGTTGAGAATGTGATCGCTCAGCTTCCTCCTGTAACCACCCACCCCTCAGTCTTTCCCAGCATTGTGGACTCTCCCTTGGAACTGTAAGCCAAAATATAAAGCTTCTTCTGTGAGTTGCTTTTAATCATGGTGTTTTATAACAGCAACAACAACAAAAAACAACTAATGTACACACTGTGCTAATTTGTTTCTTTTCTTATTCCTGGAAAATGTAAGCCTTTTTCTGATATTGTGACCTAATAAGAAAATTTGTACTTAGTTTTTATCCTGTGTTTCTGATACAAGAATTTCAAAGACTCCTGGCCTCTCTGGAGTGACGAGTGTCTCTTTGCTTGGGAGATAACTGATTGATGGCAGAGGAGGTCTGGTCTTCACACTGCTTCATGATGGGAGCTGGTTGTCAGTTAACCAAGGCATGATTAAGGAGTAAGGCTGAGATTGATTCAATCACCAACTACTAATAGTTAAATCAATCATACCAACATAATGGACTTAGAGCTGCCATCAAAACCCTACATAATGCCAGTTGGCGACCTTACACATTAGTGTGTGTGTGTGTGTGTGTGTGTGTGTGTGTGTGTGTGTGTGTGTGT
>CAJQZJ010004767.1:8720698-8769708 GCA_907164525.1 Lophiomys imhausi
AAGTGTTGTGATTGAAGGAACAGGGTACTTTTTATCATCAGTGTAGAGACTTTTGCCCTTTCTTTCCATTTACATATTTTAAGCACGTCATCCAGTGGGTGCTCACAAAACACTATTAACAGAGTTAATGGGAGAGGGAATAGAGGTTGATGTCTTTGTCCATTCAGGTTTTTATAACGTAACACTGAAAGCTAGAAGCCTTATAAACTAATGAATTTTATTTCTCACAGTTTCAAAAGTTGGAAAATGGAGGATCCTGTCCTGGTGCTGACAAATTCAATGCCTGGTGAGGCTCTGCCTCTCCACAGATGTCCATCTTCCCTGGAACCTCACACAGATGGTGCCATGGATCTTTTAGGGATCTCTTTTACAAAGGCACTAGCCCCACCCTTGAGAACTCCACCCCATGACTTGATTACCTCCCAAACACCTCACCTCACAATACCCTAATTGTCCTCAGAACCTTTAGCCTCCCACAGCCCCAGTCCTCTCAGAATGCCATCTTAACACCCATTCTTTCCTTGTCACAGAATAACTTTCTAATTCCTTACTCTATTCCTGGACTACTTCCCTGGTGCTCCTGAAATCTCTGTCCACTAAAGAGCTAAAGGAATGACCCACACACCTTACTAGGGATTTCTTCTGAGCATTGTAACCCTTCGCCCAGAGACTAATCATCTCTGAGTAGATTAATTTACCGAATGCTGAGTTCTGCAAGGAGAAGTAGCATTGCATCTTAACCGAGCACACTAGCTTTAGGAGCAGGAAACAGAGTCTTTCCATCTCTGTCCAGTATTAGTCATAGGTCTGAAAGCAAATTCCCCATGACTGGAGATGTTACACCTGTTAAGGCTGAGAACTAGAGTCTTGATCCACAGTAAAGTCACTGTCCTGTTAGGTCATGATAGGCAGGCAACCAATAAATCCTCCTAGCATTTCCTCTGCCCCACCTCAAGGCACCCTTCTAACCAGCTTCCCCCTCTGGATAAAATAGGGTGAGTGAAGCAATGGTGTGTGTGTGACATGGATGGCACTCACATCTTGTCTTGATGTCTGTGTTCTGAAGCAGTGATTCCTATGTCTACTCTGTCCATTCATCAAATCTACACATGTTCTCATGCGCATGTGTACTAATACTGCACTCAGCTGTTTGGGCAGATTGTCCACACAGTTGTCTCCTGGAAACACAGACATTTGGGAACACTTGCCTTTGTTTACCTGTTGGCTGTGGCACCTCTTGCCTGTAAGTTGATGAAGAGTTAAAGGTTTAAGGTGGGTGTCCACAAGCCTGTGCTGGCTTCTTCTGGCACACATAATCCCAATGCACCTCATGATACGGTGCCGAACAAATGACAGTCCCACAGGAGTTTGGACAGTTTGTGAAGTATGTGCCACTCTGCAAGACTCTCTCCATCTCCTCAGGGCCATTGTGTCAGTTTGGAGAGAGCAAACCGGGTTTTTGTAATGTGGTAACTAAGAAGCTATGTCCAAAAGTCTCTTTTGTGGAGGCTCTCTGGGGAAGATGAAATATGGGCAAACCTTCAAGAAGAGGAAATTACTTATTTTTCCTCTCTCACCTGTCAGATGCTCCTCCACATACAGAAAACTGTGGTCATCTCTTCAACTGTTTATTCACTCTAACTCCTTGGATCCTAAATTAACTCAGGATTCTCTTTATCAGAATTACACTTATCGGCCTGCATTTGAACTTCAGGTGGCCCAGTGTCTCTGACTGAGAATATCGCCCATTCTGATCAGACCCTATGACTTCAGAAGCTAAAGGAGGCCCTTCCAGCTCTCAGAGTAGGTTCCATCAAAATAACTGCAAGGACAGCTAATGGAGAAAGAACAGGTGTCCAGGGTCCAAGGACACATATGACAGTCTGAATCAGAGGCCATGGATAGACAGAGGCTATGCTAACAAGAGTCAAGGTTCCAGTCCCAGTGGAGGTGGGGAGGGGGATGGAAACCTGCGGATTGAATTGAAGTTGAGGTGATAAGATGAAAATGTAACAATGAGCTGGGGAGTGCGGCTCAGTTTAAAGAGTGCTTGCCTTGGATGCATGGAGCCCTGGTTCAACATCAACACCACATAAGCCAGGTATGGTGGGATGAACCTGAAAACCCATCACTTGGGAGGTAGAAGATGAGAAATTCAAGGCCACCACCCTCAGCTACATTGTGAACTTCAGGCCAGCCTGAGGCCAGACCCTGGTCAGTGGATGGATGGATGGATGGATGGATGGAAAAAAGACAAACATACAGCAGTGAGTGAACTAGGGCATGCAGAAGGCAAACCAAATAAATGAGAGATGAGTAGCTACAGACTTTCTTCATGGTGGAGTGTATCCAGAATGAAGAAAATAGCCTCAAAGCACTAAGACCAAGAGGTATTTATTCAATCCCTGACATATAAAATAATAATTGCACTTTCCTGTGTTCTTCTACCCTGCACAGGCAGGCCCCATCAGCAGGTGAAAGGTGAGGTATGAAATCCCACACTGCAAAATTGCTAAAGATACACGAAGAGGTGAAAGTGCCCAAAAGTCCTGGAGGATTTAGATTCTGGAAGCAAGCAGGACTTGAGTCTTAGACACTGATGACTGAAATCTGAGCGGTTCTTCCATCCAAGAAGTCAGGAAAAAAAGTCCAGAATCTGTGAGTAGCAGCCCAGAAAGGAAGAAAACTGGGTAACTCTGGGACGTTTTAATTATCTGGACCTAGGGCAGTAGGTCTTCAGAGACTGTAACAAGACTGGGAAGCCCAAAGTTCAGGAAGGCATGGGTAGGGCCCAGGGCATAAGCCCATATGTTTGAACACATGGTCCCCACATGGTAGAGATAGTCTGGAAGACTGTGGGAGCTCTGGGGGCAGAGCTTAGATGGTGGACATAATGGGTAAGCCAGTAACACCACTCTTGATTCCAGACCAAGTGCTCTGTTTCTTGCTCTACCAACGTGTGAACAAGCAATGGCACAAGCCCCCACTGTCACTGATGCTGCTACCCAGCGGCCAAGCCACGCCATGATGGACTGTTCCCTTTGGAACTGTGAGCCAATCTTTAATGAGTAGCTTTATGGCTTCTGCAAATGGTTGGAGAATGCCATAGGATCCTCCTTTATGTTTTCTTGCCAGATATTTTACCACATCAATAACAAAAAGTAACTAGTAACTGAAGTTTTAGATGACAGGGTCATTCTAGCAGCAAAGTTTGCTGTGAGCTGTGTTTTCTGAGGGACATGAGGGGTGGCTTTAGCTTCACTCTACTCAGCACTAAAGGCTCTGCTTTGTGCTTTGGGGTTTCAGGGATGGACAATCAAACCAAGTGTCATTTAAACGCAGCAGTGTTGTGTGCTGAGAACTCTGGGACCTGTACACAGACCCTTACTAAACTCTCTAACCAGACCATTCTTTCATGAATAAATACCTCCAAACAACCAAACTTATCATGTCCTGGTTTAACACAGAAGCATAATTGTGTGGCTTTGAGGAATAGACACACATAGGTAGAGAGCTATAGTTCTACTTATAGTGACCACCAGTACCACAGCTCAAAAAAAGGCAAAGGTAGCCAAGCCCGATTCCTTCCTTCATCAACTTGTCTGTGGCAAACCTGGGACAGGCACTTGGAGACTCAGTAAACAAGGCAGGAAAGGTTTTACTGTCCTGAAGTGTGATGGCTAATTCTCACCGTCAGCTCAAATGGACTCAGAATTACTATGGAAACACAACCCAGGGTGTTCCTGTGAAGGAACTTTCAGAAAGATTTAATTAAGAGGGGAAAGCACCAACACTGGTGTTACCCTGCTTCCAGACTGTGGATACAAGGTGACCAGCTGCCTCATGTTCCTGCCACCAAGCCTTCCTTAACATGCTGGACTGTACCATCAAACTGTGAACCAAATGAATCTTTCCTTACATAAATTGCTTTTGCCAGGCAGGTATCCTGGAACAGGAACAAGAAAAGTAACTCAAAGTCTGAAAAGTTCACAGCCTTAAGGATTTTAAATGCTTCGAGGGAGAAGACAGCATCATGCCAGAGCTGCCTGTAGTAGTACCACAGGAAAGCCTGGAGCCGAAGTAATGGAAGCAAGGGAATAATTCCACATCCAGAGAGACACCTGCAGGATCATCAGAGGACACACTAGCTCCTTTGTTAGGAGGAGTTTTAAAAGGGGCAGTTAAAACTGGTTGATCCTCACATCTCCTCTGTCTTCTTTCTACCTCCTTTGAGAGAATGGCATCTTTCTTGCAGATTCAAATTTCCAGCTTGTTTTTTTTTTCCCCCTTCCTTATCATATCTGATGTATGCTAACTGCTTACAGCAAGCCATGGGCATTTAGATGCAGCATGGAAGTAGTCATGCTGGAAGTAGCCCATCCTGGAACTGGTCGACCAGGACGGAGCTGGTGAGTGTGGGAACATGAAAACAAGGGGAGGGATGCACTAGAACCCAAACAAGTGCAGCAGCCAGGAACTTCCTCAGCCAGACAATTGCCAAGGGTGACTCAACTCCACTGGGGTGCACTTATTACCCAGACACTTGCACGGCTGTGCACCACGATGTGTGTCATTAGGAAATCACTGTCATAGGGTTCCAGTCTCTATCTTTGCCGAAGTAGCAACGAAGAGACAAACAGAATCATACTAATAAAATTGTTCCAGTTTCTGAGTTTTCTGTATGGGAGGGGAGAAAGGTACTTTCATTAACTTAGAGAAGCCAGGCATGAAAAAGAAAACTAAGTAACCCAGGCCAGGCTAAAATCTGCACTTGGCTTTTGTCTGCAGCCATCCGGCCACACAATGTACCTATGTATCACGTAAGCCAGGCCATCATCTAAGTGTAGCTAGTGTGATCTGTGCTGGGTTCCTTACATGATTGACATAGGTTAGCTGGAGACCCTAGACACTTAAGACCTGGGCAAAATCAGTTGGGGGCTGGAGAGATTACAGTGGACCTCAGGCTTGCCATGTCAGCATGGAGACTTGAGTTTGGTCTCCCCAGAACCCATTAAAAAAAGCAAAGTGTGGCTGCACACACCTGTAATTTCAGTGCTGGGAAAGCTGAGACAGGAAGATCCCTTGGCAAGCCAGACTAGCCAAACTAGAGAATTCCAGGTACAGTGAGAGGCTGTGTCTGCAAAGACAATGTGGAGTGTGACTGAGATGCCCTACATCAACCTCCAGCCTCTATGCACAGTTACTCACATACATACACATGTGCACCCCACACACTGTAAATATATACACACACAAAGATCATGTCTTTTCAAACAATATAAAATATTTTTAAAATCAGAATGAATGCTCACTATTTGAGGAAATTCAAAACATGTTCAAATTTTTAATACTTGTACAGATTCTTGGGGAGTTTGTGTTACTCCAAGTGCCCTCTGTGTTTCAAGCGAGAGTAATTCAGCAATGAAGAAAAAACCTTCATCCTCTTCCTCAACTTAGAAGACAAAAGAAAAATAAAATAGATCCCTTAAATACTAAATGCCTGTTGTCATACAATTGTGGTTCTGGCAAACCAACTAACAAACCAGCAACAATGATGCTGAGCTGAGCAGAAGTTACCCCCTCCTCACATGCCTTTCAATGTTGGGAGACTTCCGCTAACCATTTGCCAACCACAATCTCCCACCATCAACTGCGTTCTCTCAACGTTGACTGCTATCACACACACACACACACACACACACACACGTACACACATTTCCTAGAGAAATTAAAGCTTGAAAACCTTAGCTATTCATAACAACAAACCACAAGAAAAAGAGACCCTGGTTCAGTGCTGGCATCAGACTTTGCAAAGATTTCTGGGGCCTGCTGGGAACAGGGCTTCTAACGAGCAAATATGTCTGAAAGGCTGTGGTGCGAGGCCATTTTTGCTGGCTATAAGCAAGGTCTCTAGAACCAGAGAAAGCACGTGGTGCTTCTTAAAATTGAATGTGTTTATTCCCAAGATGAAACTGAGTTCTTCTTAGGTAAGGGAGGTGCTTATGTGCATAAAGCAAAAAACAACACAGTGACTCCTGGAGGCAAACCAAACAAAACCAGAGTGATCTGGGGAAAAGTAACTCAGGCCCATGGAAACAGTGGCATGGTTTGTGCCAAATTCCAAAGCAACCTTCCTACAAAGGCCACTGGACACAGAATCTGAGTGATGTTGTACCCTTCCCAGATGTAAACCAATGAAAAGTAAATAAATAAAATCGGGGGGGTGGGGGGCAGGAAGAAAAGGAGATCCTATGGTCAGGGACAGGATGGCTAACGAATAATATCAGAGTGTCAGTCTCCCAGTTGCTGAATCTTGGCCTATGGCATGTTATAGGCTTAAGAAAAGGTATTTAAGATCATTGGACAAAAATCTGAGATATATCCATGCTTTCATTTATTTCTTCTTCCAAATCAAAACTTCATCAGACTGGACCCCACACCTATTCAGGTTTGAATGTACGATTCCTCCCACCCCAACATGTGTTTTGAACACCTCACCCCTGGCTGTTGAAATTGTTTGGGGTGGTTATGGAATCACTGGGATATGGTCCCTAGATGGTAACCATAGAACACTAAGGATGGGCCTTGAGGGTTATAACTTGACCGTACTTCTGGTCCTGTCTCTGTTACATTATCTGTCAAGATACAGAAAACCTCCACTAACCCCTCCTGCTGCCATGTCCTTCTTGCCCTAATGGTGTTTGTATGGCCCAAAATAAATTGGGCCTCCCTTAAACCGCTTCCCTACAGTATTTTGTCATAACAAAGTAGAAACTAACTAATATGCACTCTCTGCTCTTTGCCCTGATAATGAATGACAAGGCCAACAAGTCACTCAGATTCTATATCAAGAGCTATAAAGCTGAGAGAAAGAAAGGGTCAGCCATCCTCCACAAGCCAAACTCTGTACTAAGTTACTCCTAAGGCCTTCCTATGTCACTATTTCCTCCATATTGAAGTATTCTGTCCTACAGGGGAGAGAGTGGCTCATAACACTGGGAAAGCTAACAGAACTTACTTGGCTTCAGGACATCAGAAAGGTACGAGACTCACAAGGCTACTCCCAGCTCTATATAGCAGAAGCAATTGCTGGAGCTGAGCAGACACTCTTTAGGTCAGCTGCAATAAGTTGGGCAGGAGCCTCCAGGAATGCAGCTTTTGTGAGTTGTCAGCCATGCTAGGGTGGGCTTTTTATTGACAAATCTGCCTTGAGGCCATCCATGCTTCCATAAGCAACCATTCACCCTTGTTTCTGTGAGTAATCTCAGTGAACTCACCGCTTCCCAGGGCTACACAGGTGGAACTATTTGCTTTGTCACTGGTGCCCTATGAGGGATAAATAGGCATTTGATCATATCTCTCAGTAACAGTCATGCAATGATCCTTCATTCAAGTTCCTGGTTTTATAGCTGAAAACACTAAAACTGTCTAAAACAGAGTTTTCCAGTGTTTTGAGGCAGTTCATGTGTTAAATCAACACCAGGGAAAATTTCTTGGTTTGCCACATTCTAATAGTATCTGACTCAAGAAAATGTCTAAGAAGAAAATGTAGGCTTTAAGTTTCACAGAACAGTAGAGTGTTTGGGGAAATTTAATCAATGTAGAAGAGAGCTTTTCAGAACTTTAAAAATCATACCATGTAAGGAATATTCCCAATAGCACAAAAATGGTGAACATCTCCCAATAATGAGCTGGTGAGGGAGTGATCAGATCTAGCCCAGATATGTAAGAAAACAGCAGAAGCTTGCTTCAGTCATGGATCACTGGTTTGTCTCAGAGCACCAGGAACTTGGCTGGTTATGACACTTCTTTTCTGTCTACAGTTAATACTTGTATATTTTATTTTGAGTCAAAGGAACAAGATTCATCTTCCAAAAGCAAGCAGTCGGTAGTGTTAGTTTTCTCCAAAAGCTTGGTTGAGATGGCCTTGTCCAATTAACAGCTTCCTGGCAGGCAGCGTCTTACTACAATGGAACATCCTTAAAGACAGCTGTCTTAGTTACTTTTTTCTTGCTGAGATTAAATACCATGACAGAAGTAACACAATATAGGAAAAAGTCAATTTGGCTTACAGTTACAGAGGGAGACAGTCCATCATGGTGAAGATGACATTGCAGCAAGCAGAGAGGACATGCTGGCAAGAGCATGAGGCTGGCTGGTCACATTTGATTAGATCCCAGGAAGCAGAAAGTAAACAGGAAGTGGGGCCAGGCCATAAAGCCTCAAGGCTCTCCTTTAGTGAGATTCTACTTCCTAAGGCTCTCCAAATTTCCCCAATGCCAACAGCTGTTATTGGGATTTTGGTAGTGACTTTGCCTTCAGATGTTCAAACATGTAAGCCCATGGGGGACACATCACATTCAAACTACAACAATCAACTTAAGTTGGAGAATTGCTGAGGTTTTGCTGGGCACTGGCAGCCAGGCTCTTCTCCAGGTGTTTGATAGTTGCCTACTAGGCAGAATTGGTTCAATGAGTGACATGGCTTCAGAGCTCCCCAGAGAGCTAAAGGGAGCATATCTGTACTAGGCCTGACTAACTAGATGCACCATCCCTGTCGAGAAAGAAACTGCAGGTGGAATACTCAGACTAAACTAATCCTAGACTCTTTATTTAAGAATAAATATTACATCAGATTTTCAAGGTCTTATAGACACAGTATTTGCTTAGCTTGTTTAGTGACTTTTGTACGAGTGTGATAAGATACCATGACCAAACCAATTTATAGAAGAAACTTTACAGTTCCAGGGGGTTAGAGTCCATGACCACCATGGTGAGGAGCAAGGCAACAGGCAGGTAGGCACGGCACTGGAACAGCAGCAGAGAGCTTACATGTTGAGGCACAACTGTGAGCAGAGAGAGAGGAGAGAGAGAGAGAGATTGGGTATGGCAGGGCCTTTTGAAACCTGAAAGCCCATCCCCCAGTGACACATCCTCTAACAAGGCCACACCTCCTAATCCTTCCCAAACAGTTCTACCAACTGGAGCACACATATTCAAATGTATGAGCCTATGGGGGCCATTCTCATTCAAATCACAAGCTAGTTCTTGTCACTTTCACTGACAGTCTGGAGGGAGGATGCCCTGGATGTGGAGTACAAACCAGGGACATTAAGACAGTGGAATTTTTTTCCTTTGTACTGACTCACAAGTTCTCCCTAGTCTCTGTGAGTGCTGGGTCTACTGGGCAAAGAGAAGGGGGTCTAGAATTAAAATGTACATGTTATTGGTATAGACCTTCTCTTCCAAAATAACTACAAAACTTACTAACCTTAAGCAAATAAAGACACAAATTCAAAGTGGCATATGCAAGCCGGGCGGTGGTGGCGCACGCCTTTAATCCCAGCACTTGGGAGGCAGAGGCAGGCGGATCTTTGCAAGTTCGAGGCCAGCCTGGTCTACAAAGCGAGTCCAGGACAACCAGAGCTGTTAAACAGAGAAACCCTGTCTCGAAAAACCAAAAAACATAAAAAATAAAAAAAAAATAAAGTGGCATATGCCACACCAACTTTCTCAGTTTTTAATTTCTGTCCTAGTTTCTTTTCTTTTCTTTATTTCCTTTTTTTTTTCTATCATAAAACACTCCAACATAAGGGAGTCTAATGGAGGTACAGTTAATTCAGCTCACAACTCCAGGCTACAGTTCATCACTGCGGAAAGTAAAGCAGGGACGTAAACCTATTAGTCGAATCCAGAGTGAAGACAAGAGACAGAAACGCGTGCCTGCATGCCTACTGCTCGGCTCGCCTGCCAGTCTAATGTATGTCGGACTCAGATCCAGGGAATGGTGCCTCCCAAGGTTGGCAGATCTTCCTATATCAGTCAACATAACCAAGACTGTGGCCCACAGACATGCCCACAGACCTTCCTGATCTGGAGATTCTCTCATTGAGGCTTTCTTCCAACTTTAAGTAATTTTAGGTGTGTCACACTGACAACGGAAGTTAACCATCACACTTCCTTTCTTTCTTATAAATATTTGTAGGATATAATACTAAAATTACACTTTAGGGGCAGGGATTACGACTCACTTAGTTCTATTATTTTTACAATTCTTAAGATAATGATATCATTAATCCAATGTACACTAGACACTCTCATACATTTAGACATAATTTTAGCAAAATTCTAAAAATGGATGTTATTATATCTCCATTTCTCAGACAAAGAAACTGAGATTCTAGATTATAATTCAAGATCAAGCAACCACTTAATAACATGGTCAGAATCTGAAAATAAGGTTATTCTAAGCATATCCTTATGAAATCATGCTCTGCTGCATTCTATGCTATACTTAGCACAAACTGGTAAGCAATTGTTAACTTGAGTTGAAAATCAGAGCTATTTAGTAAATAGGTGGAAAATTGCAAGCATAAAGCTATCAGCTCCCAAAATAATATAAATTGAACTCTTGTTACTTCTGGTGTGTTTATCTTATTTCTTCACTGAGAGGAAAAATGCCTGGACCCTGAATCCTGGCATACATAATCCAGTATGAAGGGGGAGTTTTTTAAAAAGTGATGCAAACATAGTAACTACTATGGAAATTTTTATTTATTGAAGGTCCCTACATGCAGCTGGCACTTTCACTGGTTAATGCTGTTCATCCTTTTGCAGTGACTGTTAACCCAGCCCATGTTGGAGTGCTATTAGTAGGGAAACTCAGAAAAAAATAATGCAGAGTACTGCCTGCTCTCCTCCAACCTTCCTCAACTCACACAACTAATGGAGTTTTCAACACATCGCACATCTTCGGGCATCTAAAACCTTTCTCTTGTCCCATGCTTGCCAAGGCCTGTACCCGAAGTGGCAGGCGATTGTTTCTCTTGCTCTATTTGCCACAGATATTGCTGACTTCATCTGCAACTGAAGCACAGGTCACAACAGGCAGGAGGAAGGCTTTGAACTTGACATCTGTGTAGCACTGCAGACTCCACAGTGTTCAGGCATTTCAACTTCCTGACTTCAGAGGCTTAGAAACTGAGTCAAGCAGAAGAGAGGTCTCTGGCAAAGGTAGGAGGTAGAAGAAGGAAGGGAAGGAGCTAGTTTGGGGATACTGGGGAATTTCTGCCCCTTGAGATGGTCTAGCTTTCCACCTTACTGTCCACACACACAGCAAGCCTATCCTTTCCTGGTACTCTCCTATGCCACCTGATATCAAATAACTAAAATACCAGGGTGTGGAGCAGTGGGGTAAAGACAGGGGAAGTAACCTTGGTACTAAGGGGTTCCCCTGCTAGCACGGTACTTTTGTAATAAAGTAAAGAGAAGCTTGGACAGAAAGTCCACTCAAGTCAGAAGGAAATGGAGAACGCATAGAGCAGGTGTGGAAGAGGAGGAGGTAAAGGGGAGTGAGAGCAGAGGGGAAAAAAAGAACCACCCTGTTTTCCTTTTTAAACACAGATTTCGTGTCAATGACCTCAAGGTGAGATTGACAATGCCAAGAATGTAGCCCCAAAGGCATGGCTCTACAACCTATGTGAAAAGATGTAACCAAGGCCTTGACACCTGACCCCTATTGAGCCTCTCGCTAACCAATCTAAGAGTCCACTTCAGATCTGTGAACTCTGGTATCCACCTATTTTACATGAGAAGGAAGAACTAAGTTTTATAAGGTTGCAGATTAGTGTTTTGTGAAAAATACTAAGTCTGTAAATAAGTCTAAACTGCCTTTGCAGAAACAGGTATAGAAAGTAGACAATGTCCTATGTTTGCCACCCTCGCAAAACCCTCCAGCCACTATCATACAGGGGCTTAAAGGGTCCCAAAGAAGAGTTTCAAAGATTCCGTCTGATGGTCTGTGACGGTCTCCTGGGTCCGTCCTCTATGATCAATGACCTGCATATACTCAGTGGAGAGCTATTGTCCTTTAAGGGTAGTATTCAGAGAAGCCTGTTCTCCCAGCCCTGACCCAATTAGAAACCACCCTGGCAGAGAAGGAAGTGAAGAAATGGACCAGATGAGCAAACATATCTGTGTCTGAGATACTGGACTAGGCAGCTGCAATCCTGCCCTGTGGACTCATCATCCAGACTACACACTGGACATAGTTTGTTCCTCTCTGAGGATATTAATGACATTATTTGGGGAGTGGCCTGTGAGTATCTTACAGTGATAAATAAGCTGAGTTAACCCCAAGGACAGAAACATCTGCCAAGTGGACACACCCTTTATGAGCAGTGGAATATCATTGCGTCCAGCACTTGATCTGAATGTGAGAGGGTGGGTGCTGTTTCTCCTGTGTATGAAGTTCCTGTTTCACCCCCTCAGCATCTTGTCTCAGTATCTCCTCTTCCCTTTTGCAATTATCTCCAAATAAATTTTAGAAAACTCTCAAAATATTTAAGAAATCCCCACCTCGAACACATGCTCACGGAGAAGCTCAGCCGCATGCCTGCTGTCCTCTGACAGATGTTGATACCATTCTGCACTGACCTTCTTCAGAATGCCATCTTGCATTGATGCTCCACCAGAGGTATGCTTGTCTCCTTAGCAAAATTAAACCCTCATGGGCTCAGGCAGATTTTGGGTTTCTCTGATCCCTCTAGCTCTGAGCAGAGGAAAATAGCACAATTTTCTGAGTCCAACTGCTGTTGTTTTCTCATTTTCTACTTGTGAAACTTTAACTTAATTTAAACTATTCTGATCTGCTTTGTCCTATTGCTGGACATTAGTATCTGCATTGCAAGTATAACATGTGAATGAAAAGGAAGTCCTATGAAGTGTTTGGGACAGTGCCTAGCCTAGAACAGCTGTGAGAACTGGTGCACTTACCGTAACATTTAAATTGCCCTAAAGACACATGGGAAATTTGCTGAATGGATGGATACTTGAGCTTTGTGACTGTTTTCTCTAACAGAAATCTTTTTTTTTTCTCATGAAACAGAGCTTTTGGGTACAATTTAAAGAGTAAGACAGAAGATACCATGTGATTCGTCAGAAGCACCTAGGAAGACAATCACAACAAGACCAGAAAGGGAACATTCTTTTTTTTAATATTTATGTATTACTTCAGGTTACATCTCCATCACAGTGCCCTCTTTCCACCCCTCCCATTCCTGTCCTCCCACCCTCTAACCCCTATCCCTTCCATCCCACTCCTCTGGAGTAGAGTGTCCCTACATAACAGTCCCCTGACCCAGTTCAGCAGTCATATGAGGGCCAAGAGCATCCTCATACACTGGGGGCCTACAAGGTAGCACCAGGAGGGCAAAGTGTCTCATTGACAGGTAACAAAGTCTATGCTCCTGTTCCTTTAGGTGCATTGGTTGTAGTATAGTTATCCTGTACTATATGGCTAAAATCCAATTATAAGTAAATAGATGGCATGTGCATCCTTCTGAGTCTGGGTTAGCTCACTCAGAATGAGCTTCTCTAGTTCCATCCATTTAGATGCAAATTGCATGATTTCGTTGTTTCTGATGGCTAAATAGTACTCCATTGTGTAGATGTACCACAATTTTTTTTTATCCATTCCTCAGTTGAGAGACATCTGGGTTGTTTCCAGTTTCTAGATATTACAAAGCTGCTATGAACATGATGGGAAACGTCCTTGTGGTTTGGTAAGCAATCTTTTGGGTGTATACCCAGAAGTGGGATGGCTGGGTCTGGAGGCAGAGCTATTCCAAGTTTTCTAAGATATTGCCAGACTGACCTCCATAGTGGTTGTACAAGCCTGCACTCCCACCAGCAATGGAGGAGTGTTCCCCTCAGAAAGGGGACATTCATAAGGTTTGACTGGAGGAAGCAGGTATATCCTGGGGAGAGAGAACAGCCTTCAACTTCTATGGCACGTCCGCAGGTCTTGAGTCCCAGGTACTCGCTGTTGGTCTACAAAGTCATGGGGAACCATGAAGGTTGTGGTTAATGGCACAGTGGTTTGTTTAAAGGTCAGAAGTGATGTTAGGAGTTACCTAATCTGGTCTCCCTTCCCTGGTTTCTGGACCCAATATCTCTTCTTTCTTATTGAGTGTACCTATAGCGTCCATGGTTTCTGGACGTAGCAAAACCTTCCATTCTCATGAACGTAGCTATATCTTTCAACATTACATAGGCAATCTTGCTCTCATAAAGAATAACTGTTCTGCCATGGAGTCACCAGAGATGAAACTTAGGGAGCTGCTCTGCTAATCCCCAGTCACAGGGCCAGAAAATGAGCAAAGCCTTTAGTGACTTCATAGGACAGTATTTGGGCCTGACCTCTCATTACCAATGAAACAGCAGCCACTGTGAGCTCTGTGGCCCTGGATGGGATCAGCTGCTCTGCTGGCCTCGGGAATCCTAGGGACCTCTCTGTTGGGCAGTCCTAAAGAAACCATGTTCTGTCACCACCAATGGTTTAGAGACAGTGCAATGATTAGAGATGGTGACCCCCAGGCAAATTTAAATGGGCCCCCAGAGGGAAGGCACAGAGAGCTCAAGAAATGAGGAAATGTAGAAGCCAGATGTGAGTGGCTTAGAGAGGTGAGCCACCAGCTAGAGGACACACTGCAGTTGTTAGCAGGAGGTTTGACCTCCGTGTCGTCTGTCCTCAGCACCATCTCAGCAGAAACAGGGAAAATAGCCAGTGAGCTTGTCAAGGTTTGCTAAGCTGCCCTCACAGCTAAATCAATGCAAATTAAAAGGATAATGGCATACTTTTTTAACATATCAGATTGGCAAAAATCTCACTTGTTAATACTCACTGCTGGCAAGGTTGTTGGCCAAGAGTCATTTTCATACACTTTCCATGAAGTATAACTTAACACAACCTTCTGGAAGATGAGTCAGTGTTACTTGTTATAATAAATCTGTCATGTGCCTTACACCTAGTAACTTGTTTGCTAATAAACTGCCTTGTAGTACCATTTTACTTGCAAGAGTCTGCCTACATGTATGGGTTGGGATATTCTTGGACATGGCTTATAGAAGAAAAATGGAGGGAGTAAGTGAAACATCTGACAATATGGAACTAGTTAAACCAGTTGTAGTGTATCCATGACATAAAATACATGGATCAAAGGGAGAAGTTGAGTGTCTGGGAAGAGACCATGGTGGCTAAAAACAGTATGGAAGGATTTATGGAAAGAGAGTGCTGGAAAGAAGCTGCAGCTTTCCCACAAGTACTTAGTGGATCCACAAATGTGTGTGAAGACACCGAGGCTTCGGAAGGAACTGAGGCTTGGAAAACACTACATAACATTCATGAAGGGTAAGGAACAATGCCTGTTCTAACCCATGTCCTTGACTGAAACTTACAGGTCAGAGGACAGTGGGTAGAAGATTCAAGACTTGAAGCAGTCAGGTTACCTTGGAGTTGGCCTGGGGCTGCTATGTATTCAAGTGCTAAATACTGTCCCCCAAGATCTGCTCACTGTCCCATGAGCAGACTGTCATGTACACAAAATGATGTTGTGTAAACCTTGTTCCCAATTATCCCCGATTGGTTAATAAAAGTTGCTGGCTGCCTATAGCTGTGGCAGAAGAGAAGTAGGCGAAGCTAAAGTTTCCAGGCTTGGGGTATCAGAGGGACCAGGAACACATGACCAAGTGAAATGTCCCCTGAGGACAGATTGGTGGAGCAGAAGCCACAAAAGAGCCACCAGATTAGTAAGTGACAGACATTTATCTGGGTTTTAGGGTGGTAGGATAATTGTATCTCAGAATCTTCTGAGCTTAAAGCTTATGACTTATTAATAAAATATAGTGTTTCTGTGTCATTTACTCAGGAGCCAGAGGGTTTTAAGGGATGTAACAAACCCCCGGAATAATTAATTCCCACTACTAGGCTAATTGCTCAAAACTAAACCTAGCTTTGGTCCCTCCTAACAATCTTTATAAAAAGGTCTGTAAGTAACATGATTGTCACACACACATACCCACATGGCTAACAAGTATTATAAAAGTAGCAAAATAGGTTGCACTGATGAAGGTAAAATTCACAATGTCTGATATTTATTTGAAAAAAAAATGCAGGAGAGTGAATTTGTGACATGGTAGTGAGCATAGTTGCTGAGTACTGGGCACAAACGATGCAGGGAAATGTAATTAATTCATGAGAAAAATCAAGAGACCGTGACAGAGACATGAGAACATGCAGAACACAGCTGTAAAGCAGCGGCAATGTCTGCACCTGTGCAGAGAGGTGTCAGCTGAATCACAACCTGAGAGAGAACCAAAAGTAAACAGGGCAGGTCACATACACCGCAAATGGGAACGTCAACCCGTGCGCTGCTTTGGCCAGCTGCTTGGCAGTGTCCCCCAAGTTAGCCCTACACTCACTATGTATTCCAGTTATTCTACTCAAAGGTATTCACAAAGAATAAAGGAGGAACGTGTCCCTAAGAATTGTTGTGCACATATTCTTGTAGCTGTTAGTCTGTAATAGGAAAATCAAGAGACAACCCAGCATCTGTAGACAAAGATGAATGGTCCATGGGCACGCCACACTGCACCACCAGCAATAGAGAGGAGTGAGCCACTGATGTATGCCAACAACCTCAAGACAATTGTGCTAGGGAAAAAGCAATCTAAAGAGGAAAAAATAAGGCACCTACTGGGGACTGTTGCAGAGGACATGAGTTTGATTCCCAGCATCCACATGGTGGCTCACAATCACGGTAATGTTAGTTCTAGAGTCCCTAACACCCTCCTCTGACTTCCACAGGCACCAGACACACGTTGTACTCATTCACACATGCAGGCAAAATACTCTTACACATGAAATAAAATAAAAGCACTAAAACTCTAAAAACTATTCATTTAATTATGTTTACTCACTTATGGTGTGCGTGTGTGCATGCATGTGTTTGTGCATGTGTGTGTGTGTGCTACAGAGGGTACTGTTTGAAAGTACACTCTCTCCTTCTGTAGCATGTGGGTCCACAGCATTGGACACAGGTTGTCAGGCGTACTGAATGATGTCTTTCCCACCTAGCCACCTCTCTAGCCCATCCAGAGTTTTATACAAGTTACACCATGACAAGTAGGTGACAAACAAAACTAATAATTACTGACCCGGGAACTGAGGCAGAAGCTGCAGAAGCCACTTCTGTTCTCACCCAAGGGGGAATCTGGTGTAAATGCTCAGATGCAGAAGGGCCTTGTGGGTCTGGAGGCTGACATCAGTGGACCCAGAATTGTAGTGTGTGCTATGGCTACTCCAGCTGCAGTGTGGGCCTAGATAACTGGTAATTGTCTTCTGTGTATGTTGTATTCTTCCATTTTCATGTCAAAAGTTGACAAAAGGAACTCATGTCCATTTTGCTTCTGTTATTTGGGCTTCCTTGCGTGATGATATACATTTTGGACTATTACATCACATTGGGAGTTGATTTTTGTATTGTTCCATATCACACCTCCCCTTGTCCTTAGCAATTTTCCTTTACTTTGAAGTCTACTTTATCTGATATTATTAAAGCCATTTTAAATTTTAATATTAGCAGTATGTATATTTTTCCATCCTTTCACTTTAAGTCTTTCTATGCCCCCTTGTGATTGTAGTGAGTTTCTTGCATACAGCATATAGTTAATGATTGTTTAAAATTTCTTCTGTCAATGCCTGTTATCATTTAATCAGTATTTCGTGTATATATAGTTAAATCAATGTTTAAATTATTGATGGTTTAGAGTTTACCCTTCTATTTTTTTTTTTTTTTTTTTACTGTTTTCTGTCTCTTCACATCTATCAGGTTACTTGAAGTTTTATTAGAAATATGTATCCCATTCATGCTGGGTTTAAGTTTATTTATTTATTTATTTACTGTTTATTTATTACTTCAATTTACATCTCTATCACAGTCCCCTCCCTCTAACCCTCCCAGGCCCACCCTTCCACCCTTCTACCCTCTCCCCCCTTCTCCCACCATCCTACTCCTCTGGTGTGGGGTGCCCTACATATCAGCCCCCTTCAGTATATTTTTCAATTATCTTGGTGGTTATAGTAGATACTATTAAGTATACATGTGACTTATTACAGTTTTACTAGTATTTGTAGTTTATCATTTCCAGTAACATGTTTACATTTTACATCCATGTAGGTAAATTTATTCTCCTCACATATCTTAAAGTTCGTATTTTAAAGTGTGTGTGTGTGTGTGTGTGTGTGTGTGTGTGTGTGTGTGTGTGTGTAAGTGTTAATGCAGGACCAAAGAGGATGGATGTCAGATCCTTTGAGGCTGGAGTTATAGGCAGCTGTGAGCCACCCAACATGGGTGCTAGAAACCAAATTCCTCCATTGGAGGAGTAAGAAGCACTCTTAACCATGAGCCATCTCTCTAGCTCCTCTCCTTATATTTTAAATAGAATATTCTTAACTATTTCCTTAATGTGTTGAGCATCAAAACAGATACTGTTCTTTTATTTTGGTCATTAGCTGTGACTTGAGAAACTTATGTGACAAGTGATGGTCTATCAGATTTACCCCATATTTACCAGTTCTACTCTTTTCTTTCTGGAGTCTTGGGCCTTCTGCTATCATTTCCTATCTGGGATTAGAATTTTCTTTAGCCAATATTTAAATGTAAGAATGCTGGTAACAATATTTCTTAGTTTTCCTTTGCCTGATAATGATTTTATTTCCTCTTCCTATCTGGAGAACAGTTTCACCAGATACAGCGTTTGGGAGTCAGTGCCACAGTTACCCAGCCTGACTCAGGCACAGCAATGAACTGATGAGCAATGAGGGAGCATAGCTTTGGCATCCAAGGTGGTGGGTGGGCTTCAATCCTGAATCCTCCAACTGCTAGGCAGCTAACTTGGAATAAGTCCTTAGTGAAGCTGTGCAAAGAACTGGACTTTGAAGGAGAATCCTAGTGCAGTTATGCAAGGACTGCGTAAGTGGGAACAAGTTATCAAGGTGTCAGGAACTGAGAGTTCCTTAGCAGCTTAGAAATACTGTGAGGACCAAAGATCAGTTCAACATTCTGCACCAGACATAAGTGCTCAAGTGTTCCTAGCTTTCCCTCCATACTGTAGGCACATATATAGACACTGATGCTTACTTCTTAGTGGGTTCAAAGGCTTCGATGAGATGGTGCATAAACACATTTTGCAGTGGCTGACACATGAAAAGCATTCAAACAGCATTTTGTTCCCCTTCCCCATTTCTTCTCTTCTTTCTAAATGTGTAAACTAGAAACATAAAGGCCCATTTCACAGAGCCACTAAAAGGCTGGGATGTAACTATACACACAAGAGCTTCTGCAGGTTGAAGCAAGCTTTCCAAATGTCAGTGATCTTAGGGTGTTGGGCCCACCCCCCCCACTCCACCTTTGTTTGCACAAGCCTTTCAGAGTACCTGATAAATTGTCATAATGATAAACAGTTACCTGGGAGCTGAAAGCAGACACAAATAAGCCTGGGAACCAGAACACAAAATGAGTAAGTCTTTAAATGCAGCCCACACTTGTTGACAGACAATTTCTCTGCTCTAAAAATCCTCATTCGTTTGTTTATTGCAAGGTTTGTGGGAAGATGCAGATCTTTGGAGACCAGTGGAAGAGGGACCAAAGCTCAGCAGAGGTCTCCTGAGTCTCCTGTGACACAGTCCCTCACCCTGCAGCCCTGAGATTTGGCCCACACTCACTGGGAGCTATGAAGACTCTGGGACAGGACAGGACAGCTATCCTGGTGAAAGGAACTTAGGACACTCCTGGCTATGTCCATTCTTGTCCTCAGCATTGTAAAAACTATGAGCAGGGATGAAGAAAGGAGTGACAGACAGTGACCACAGAGGAGCAGAGCCACTAAAGCAGGAGGAGATCATCCCAGCTACAAGCTGGGTTATTGGGGGAAGGGGGGTAGCAGTGCTGAGAAAGTTCTGTGGACAGAGGCCTGGGGAGGATGCTTACACCGTGCTGTGCTGAAACACTTCAGTTGCTTCTGCCTACCAGATGTGTACCAGAACTGGAATTTTCTAAGGGCCTTGGCCCCAGCATCAGTTGGTAAGATGTACGGCCCCCCTGCCTTTGAAAGGACCTCTTTTTGTCTGTATAAGTAGCTAACTCACTTTGATTGTGCACCTACAGTGCATGTGGATTTTATGACAGATCTGTTAGAAGAAGGGATTTAGGGAGGAATTCAAGTCTTTGCCTTTCAACAAGTACAATGTCTCGAGGGAATTGTTCTTACCCATGACAAGATAGTCAACTTGGTCTTTCCCCAGTGCAGGATGACTGGAGATTCATCTTGGAGATTCCATGTGATTCCAAGTGAGTCTGGGCAATAGAGGACAGAGAGTATATGCTAGGAGAGAGGATTACAAATCTGAGGTCCAATGAGCAAGAGGACCAGATTTCACTTCTCCAAGCATGAGGGTAGGAGAATGGGTGCAGGAGGAGCCACTAAAGGGACTTACGTGTGTCTCACTAGGGACTTGGAATCATCAGCCCTTATCAAAGAAGAGCCTAGAAGTGTTCAGAATGAAGGAGGGGCCAGTTGAAGCACAATGTTAGGAAAATCCCTCTACTGAGGCCAATTACAAGGATGGAAGCTGGAGAAAGAGTGAGGGATGCTGTTTAAGCAGCCAGTACAGTTATTTCAAGAAGAGAGCCTGAATCCTCATGGTGTCAGTAAGGATAGGGTGGATCCAACAGAAAAGCCAGATGCTGGCAGTTAAGGCTCAGATAAGAGAACAAAGGTGCCGACACAGATTTAGATTCTGTAGGTGGCCAACAGCAGAACGGAAGTGACAGAACAGAAGTGTAGAAGTCAGTTGAGTGGACTAGGTTGTGTAGGGGGTTCTTAGCTCAATCATTAGCATTGCCTCTTTCTTCCCAGGGGATATGGACAAGGTATTTATTCTTCCCAAACCTCTGTTTGTTCTTCCATAAAACAAAGGTCAGAGTACACACCTCAAAGGGAGGTCCTGAGGGTTAGGTGAGAAAATAAACAGGAATGATCCAGCTGAGTGCTGGGCCCACTGTGGAAGCTCAGGGGCTGGGAATTCCCTCTGCCCTCTTTCTATACCAGCCCGGGAAGGAGCAGGCACAGAGCTTCACTGTAGTGTGCCCTCACTTGTCATGCTTAATCAGTAGCTGTGGTTAAAGTTTATGTGGAAGGGTTAATGCATTTGTCGACATGCCTCTTGTTCTTCAATGGTCCCAGACTGAAAAGGGGCAAATCAAATGGCACCTGTTTTATCAGTGAAGTTTAAGACCACTGGGGGTGTCAACTTCAGAGTGGGGGAGGGGAAGCTTCCAAAATGGTTGCTGAAAATTCTTTTTGACATTTAGGTTGAAAATGTTCCACCTCAGATTGCTGGAGAAGATAAACAAGCCCAGACTTTCTCAGGTGTTTCATGGGAGCTGGAATGTCTTTCTCATGAGCCAGCAGAAAGGTCCATAAAGTAGGACATGGAACAGTCCTTCCATTCCATAAGTGGTTCAGAATAGAAGAAAGTGAGGGCACAACGGATACCATTCATAATTCACTTCAGTTAAAAGACTATTTGAGCAGGAGTAGAGTGATGCAAAAATATGAATGAACCATCTGAAATATGTGGAAAAGGCATGGCCACTTGCTGCAGAATGAAAGGAGGAAATCATGGAGTCTTTGGTGAGGAGACACAAATGTAGCTCCCTCAAGTTTTTCTTCTCAGTGAAAAAAAATGGGGGAGCAAGACCTCAATGCAGGGTGACATAACCTGACCTTTCAGAGAAAGGTTCTGCACAGAAGACAAGCCTTAAAAGAACACTGACAATGGCCCGTCCATGCCCAAGATGTCTAGAATTAACCGCACTTTACCGAAGGCAATATTCCTAATATTCTCCACCTCCAAAACTATACCACTCAGGCACAGTTTTGACTTCCCAAATTCTAAAGAAGAATTAAAATCTTCAATTGAGACTGTATATATTGGCTTTGATCTGCACACTTACTGCTAAATTTCTTGGTTGTCTTGCATTAAGATCATACAATTTCCACAGTTTCCTGACTAAGAGGTCTTTCCCTTTAATAATACCTGAGTTTGTCCTCTGGACTCCTTCACACTTGCACACTTGTATGCATGCACATGTGCCTGAACACACATTTGCATCTGCACACAGACACATGTGGGTCCACACATACCCATAAACACATACAAACACTCATACAAGTAAGTCTATTCCTTTGAACCACTATGCCACTTTTTCCTCAGTTCCAGCATGGGGCAGTCACTGGCACCCTCCCACTCCTAAACAAGTAGAAATACCATGCAGCCCCCCCCGCCCAGGCAGGCTGCTGGACTAGCAGAGGTAACCAGATTTAGCTGGGCAGCTCAACAAGGCTCAGGTCCCAAGAAGGGAGCCAAGAAAAGCTTTGTTGGGGGCTATGATATGGCACAGTTGGAATTATGTCAGAGCAGGTTGGTATTTTTATTTTCATTTCCTGCTCTGTGAGGACTTTTTGTACAGTCTAACATGCAGAGTGTGATGTTAAATATTTATGCTTCAATTCAAATGTATTCCATTCATCTAAAGGGAGTAGATGCAGTAATTAAGAACACAGCCTCTGAGTTAGAATCCCAGGTCTGCCATTTCCTGGTGGTGTGATCTTGGTCAAGTAAATTCTATTCTTCAATTTCCTCTTCTATAAAATCGGACTATTACTAGTTCCCAACTCATAAAATTGATGGGACAGTTCAATGCAGCTATTCATAGCATTTAGAACCTTGTCTGGAACTATGTAAGCATCATGTAAATGCTGGCTATTTTTAGGGTTTTGTGTATTTACATAATTTTATTAATCCCCATATCAGGAGCCCAAGGTAGGATGATGGAGATGAGGAACTTTGATGCCATTTTACAGGTGAGAATGCAGAAGCTCATGGTTGTGGCAGCTGGGCAGAGCTAGGAGCTGGAGGAGCTGGGTGTCAGTTCACAATCCCCAAAACAAAAGGAGCTTTATCACTGCCTTTACCAGAAATCCCTGTTGTATGCACAAACTGGAGAGTCAGCTATGCGTTATGAGACAGCAAGCCTGAGGCCTGTGCTTCTCTGTTTCATCCAAGGTCCACCTGTCCCTTGATGTAAGGAGACACTGTAGTGCCATGCAGTGATGACCTCAGGCCCACACACAGCTCATGTGGTTGGTAACAGTGAACATTACAGCTTTCTCTCAAATTCAACTGGTGCTAAGCCCTGCTGAATGGTGGGATGGATCCTTTGGCTGATGGGGACATCAATCACATGACCCTTCCTGTAAATACTGTGTGTGTGTGTATGAGTGTGAGTGTGAGTGTGTGTGTGTGTGTGTGTGTGTGTGACAGAGAGAGAGAGAGAGAGAGAGAGAGAGAGAGAGAGAGAGCATGTGCACATGCACTTGTGGAAACCATAGAATGCCTTAATCTTTCTCCACCTTACTTCTTCAGACATGATCTCTCACTGAACCCCACAGCTTACTAACTTGGCTAGTAATCCTACAAGATCCTCCTTATCTTTGCTTCCCCAATGGTAGGACCACCTGAGTCACCTCCATCTTTTGACAGGGATGCTGAAGATCTGTCCTCTGGTCCCTGTGCCTGGGAAGCACCTCACCAGCTGAGCCATCTCCTGGGATGCCTCCTGTACAGTCTTAAGTACCATAAAGTACGAAAATGAAAACATCCACCCTGCACTGTTTCCCAGTGATTTCCAGGGCAGCCTACCTTCAAGCTTCTGCCATGCTTGGAATCACAGCTTCCCTTCAGTTCTCTGCCTCAAAGCAGTATAATGTGCTTGGCACTAGAGCAGAAACTCAATCTGCTGTTTGGCTCACCCTAGCTAGCTCCAACCAGAAAATATTCATAAAACTAAAGCAAATTAAACTGGTTTAGCCTAGTCATGTGGACAGATCCGTCAGGCAGCCTGGCTCTGGACCGATCACTTGGGGACCCGTAGTCATTTTGTGTCTGTGGTAGTTCCCATCAAGACCATGTGAGAGGTGCTCCCAGGTGTGGAGAACCCATTAGGTGTGAAATATGTTCTCATATCAGAAGATTCCACTTAAATGGATTTATATTTTGTTGGTATTCAACTAGAAAGGCTCAAATGGAGTCTGAATGAGGCACAGGCAGGCCTTAGCTTTCCACAAGATAAACGAAACACTGAGCATAATATTGATGTTTACAAAGTATGCATTATTGTGATGAGCAGGTATGTTCATTACTTTCCTTTGAACCAGGCAAGCAGATTTTGCCAGCAACCAGATGTGAACCATTAACAAACTGACTGAAGTATCAACTCAGTGTGAAGCTAGCAACGCTAGCAACCTGTCTATCATCCAAGCAACCCACATGTCTGTGAGAAGGTAAACCACTACCTGTGTTCTTATTCAAAACAAAATCATCCCACATGCCTCCTGCTTACTCACAATCTTCTAGAATAACCTTTGAAATTCAGGGTTGAACATTATGTGGACTACTCTACTGAAGCTGGGCTAAATGTTCTGAGTCTTTGGAGATGACACAGCTTGCTAAAATCTCTGGTTAGGCTTGCCTGATGTATTATTAATAATAATAGTTATTATCATCTACTCACTGTGTAAGCACCATATAATGACTTTGAGGGTGTAATCTCATATAATCTTCACTTATGTTTGAGGTTGATTCTCCTGCTTAGCACCTATGCCTTGTTAAATGTCTCCCTTGGTCACCTGGCCACAAGATGAAGAGGGAGGAAGCTTAGCCTTAGCTTGAGACATCTCATTGTACTCAGGGTGTTCTTCATTCAGCAGTGATGGGTCAGTCGGCAACATCCTGATACCTGGGAGCGACAGTACCATCACATAGGAAGAACCTGTCTAACTTCATAGCGCTGGCTGCCATGGAGTTGGGAGAAGCCTGACTTGGAAGAAACATGAAATTTCATGCTTTAAAAAGAAATCATGGTGCATGCCTTTTCATGCCTTTAATCCCAGCCTGATCTACACAGTGAGTTCCAGGATAGCCAAGGCTACAAAGAGAAACCCTGTCTCAAAAAACAAAACAAAACAAACTCATGCCAAATAGTTACTAATCTGTAAAACTCTTATGGAGACAGTTTAGTTGTTTCTCTTCAACATGATGTCATGGCCATTGATTTCACTCACTACTTCTTCCATGAATTTTTACAGATGGCATTCTTTTTATAAAATGCTTGCAGGATGGAGGGAGCTGAACTCCCCGTTTGACTGGGTGGTTCTGTCTGTCCTGTTTTTCTCCCTTTCTGTTGTTTGGCACCCTAGAAAGTTTTCTTTGGGAAATATTCCCTCATTCTTTACAGACTACCCCACTGTGCTGTTAGGTGTCTTCTCTGATTTTTGAAATGGAGTCATTCAACCATTTCAAAAGGTTGGACCTTGAACCTTAGTTCCAAACTGAGCCCCTACCAGAGTCTCTGTGGATCATATTCCTCATTGGAAAAGTGACCTTCAAGGAGTTTCCATTTGGGTTCAGATGACCTCTAAGTTACCAGCTTGTCCTGAGGGTAAGGAGAGCAGCCAGAGATTCTTCCTCTGTATAGGATCTGGATTGTGGATCATGAAATAAGCTCAGAAGGATGGCCCTGGGGGAGCATTTTCCAGGGCTCTAAGGCTCTGGAGGCTGTGTGCAGCACCTCAGGAAGTATAACCAACTGTTTACTGTCTAGATCATGGCTTATCATTGCTATCACTGATATACATCAAAAAGGTAAGAAGGGAATGCTGCAGACTATTTGATCACACTGTGAACCCTACGATTGTGAATTGAAAAATCTGTTTCTATTGTGGCATGCCTCAGCTTTTAATCCTAGAGCTTTCTGCTTACTGTAAACAAGTGCATGTGGTGTGGCTCAGTCCTAGCACATACCTTTAATGCAAGAGCTTTCTGTGCACAGGATTAAATAAAGTTAACCCTATGTAAGGAGGCAGAGCAAAAAACCAGCTGACAGGGACTAAACAGGAAGGGGGGACATTGAGCTGAGGGGTATTTAAGACAGTGTGGAGAAGTGTTAAGATGATCTGAAAGCTGCTTAGTCAAATGTTAGTTGCTTGTCCCTGTCTTCCTTACCTATGAGATGGTATGCAGCCTCGCCTACTAAGTCATCTCTCATTGGTTGAATAAAGTTGCCTATAGCCTGGGCTGGGCAAAGGAAAGAAGTGAAGCTGAGGTTCTCAGGTTTGCAAGGACGGAAGGAGAGAGGATCACGGGAGAAGGAAGGATAGGAAGAAGGAAGAGGAGATGCCATGAGTTAAATAGGAGCACATGGTAGAGAACAGCTTACTCTGAGAATTATCATGACGGAGAGAAAGAGCCCACATGGAGCATTATGGGATTTTATGTGTGGAGGGAGAAAGTTAGTTTAGAGGATTAAGATTTGCCTAGCCCTTTTGCTTGAGGTTTATTAAAATGTAACAGGTCTCCATGAGTTTTGAATTGTGGGTGATGGGTTAGGGATTATCTCCACCTATCTAATAACTATATATAATAATTATTAATTAATTCCTGTTACAGAGAAGGAGTTGGAAGGTTTTTCTCCTTCAGAAGTTTTTCTGCCTTCGAAAGTTTTTTCTTTCAAAGTTTTTCTTCCTTACAGGCTTCTTCCTCTAGGTTCTTCTGGGTTTCTTCCTCCTGGGCTTTCAACTGAATAAGAAAGTCACCTGGGTGAGCTAGTAAGCTTTTTCCTTCCGGTACATGAGCTGAGTAGGAACGTTTCTATCTTTCTGGGAGATTGGTGGAATAGGAAAGTCAGCTGGGTGTTTTCTCTGCCTGTCTGAGCTAGCAGGCTTTCAACATAACATCTGGTTCTTGGGTCTTCATTGACAAAATCAAACTGCTGTGATTTAAGTTTTTTTTATATAAAACAACAGGGGATAGCTTATAGAGAGAGGTTAGAGAGAGATTCTTGTCCCAGTGTCAGCCCAGGGACGCTTCCTAGCCCACACAGGCTGTCTTTAGGCCAGCAGCAAATGCCTATGATCCCACACACTCTACCCCCACTCCAGGCTAACCTCCTGGGAAAGTCTCTGGGTCCCACAAATATACATGGAAAGAAAAAATTCTAGGAACAGGGCAAACTGTGACCTGTGGGCACCTAGGTTTCAGTAGGGAAATTCCAGCCATCTGGTTTCGGGAGAAACTCGCTAAAGACAAGTTAGTCAAAATGCCAACAAACCAGAGACTTTCGTCAATCACCCTAGAGGCAGCAAATGCCACTTTGGTGGCTCGTAGGTGGTTTCCTTTGATGAAAGGAAGACTGCAGAACTTTTCTCTGGCCAAACAGGTTCATAAATTCTTTCCCAAATGTCAGCCAAGTCACTGCAGTGGTGAGGGGCAAATAAGCTGCTCACAGCTCCCCACTTTTTGAGATTCAGGCCCTAGCGAAGCCCACACCTCACTGAACAAATACTCTTCCCTCTGTCTCGGCTGTGTTGAGGGCTTTCGTACTCCCTGTTCCTCTGCAGGCAGCCGCTCTATGGACAGTTCTGTGCACATGCGCTTTGAGAAGCCTGCCGACAACCAGACACGTGGACTCAGAAGCCAGAGCTCCCACTGCTGAGGTTGCTGCCTGTTATGCCTTGAGAGTGAAATGTCTCCCATAGGCTCATCTATTTGAACATTTGGCACTCGGCTAGTGACACTGTTTTAGGAGGTAAGGCCGAGCTGTAGAATACAAGTCCCTGGAGACAGGCCTTATGGCTTCAAAGCCCAGCCCCATTCCTGGTCTACTCTGTTTCCTGATGGCCAAGATATGACAAGGTAAGGGGGCCCAATAGCATGTTCCCACTCCTGTGCAGCTATTTGTCTGCAACCCTTGTATCCTGCAACCCCTCAAACTGTAAGCCAGAATAAAAACTCCCCCACCTCCCTTTAAGTTGCTTTGTCAGATAGTTGGCCTAGCAAGAAGGCAAGTACAATATAACCAAAGCAGTTTTCAGTCTGCAGCCCCATGAGAGCTCCTGAACCAGAAGCATCCAGCTGAGCCACAGATGGATATTCACCCCATGAAAACTGATGTAGAACAAATGTGTGTTGTTTAACACATATTGTTCAGTAGGTAGCTTTTATTTGGTGCATAATTAATGTAGCACTCAAGCTGGAATAAATCTTAGGTAAGAACAGAGAAAGATACCATGATGAGTCTAACATTCAATGAAGCTTCCCTGGTCCACTTCTAAGAATTCTCCACAGTAGGTTGTATATCACTGGTTACATCCCAAGTGTCATCACATTCTAAAAGAGTTCTCCTCTATGACCAGACGTTTTACTACCTGAGGTCCAGATTAAGAAATGCTCACATATTCTGTTCCTTTATATTCAAAGAATCAAGACCCAGAGAAAGCAAATTATTCAAGATCACTGCTAATCTGTGGCAGTCAACTAGTAGTAACGACTAGTTACTGAAAACGTACCAATTTTTTGACCAAGGATGTATAACCCTTCCCAAGGCTCCATGCTCGCTGTGGAGATGATCTGAATGCATGTTTATATTTAGAAATCAAACCTGCATCTGGAGACTGGGGCTTCCTGGCATCCTTCTCTTCCCCACAACCCATCCAGAACTGACCCCCAAAGCCCACTGAAGTTACTTAAAAAACACCCACCTCTCTCCATTTCCATCATCTGCTGCTTATATCAACCAAAAGAGGATGGACAAGATTGGGGGGCAATTTCACTCTTAGATTTCAGTGTTGTGACATAACCAAAGTTTCTGTCTAACTTATATCACAAATCAGGCATGCCTTCTCCATCTTTGAACTTCTCCACGTGGACCTCAGGCTCACAGAGCTCCCTGTAGCAAAGAATGGGATAACAGAGACCACTCATCTCTAACTGGAAGTGACATAGGTCAGTTCTACTTCTATGCTGTAACTAACTTCCTAAAAAACACTGACTATAGGTCCTACTGGGCCATGCTAGCTTCTTGATTGCTATAACAAAATACTTGACAGACATTATTTTGGTCCACAGTTTCAGTCCATAATAGTACTTGGCTCTGTTGATTTTGACCCCGTGGAGGAGGCTTGTGGAAGAAGTTACTCATCACAGAGTGGACACAAAGCCAAAGGAGCAGGGAAAGGGCTGGAGGCCAGGTATAACATTCATTCAAAAACATTCCCCAGGCACCTACTTCCCCTCCCAAGGTCCCACCTCTGAAACTTTCTACTCCCTCCTCAACTCTGGCTGCCAGTTGGGGATCAAGCCTTAAACACATGAAGCTCCAGGACATTTCATATTCAAATTGTAACACTGGAAGACAACTAGGGGCAACCAGAGTACAGAACACCCTAGCCTGTCACCAGAAATGGAACTAACAGGGCAACTTCTGCCACTTCTCAACTGATAATCATACCCACTACTTATCTCTTCTTTCTAGAAATGTTTTTGTTGAGGATCTGACAGACCTCACCTTGAAGTCTGAGAATGGTCATACATGAATCCCAGATTTTTGGGTAATTTAATTTCAGTCTACTGCTGGTTCATCAAACTAGTGGTATAACACATGAGAAACAAAGGAAACTCTAAGAGGGTGGATGTTACGGCCTGTGGCCCTTCCAACTTCTGGGAAAAGGCATGGAGGTTACATCCTTCACAGAGTCGCTCCCCATGAGGAATAGTTTGGATCAGAGCGGAGTCCTGCATGCTGGGCTGCTTTGGTGGAAGACCACATCAGCACACATTGCTACCCTATAACACCAGGCACAGGCATTCTAGCTCCATGGGTTTCTGTGCTGCCAACATTTCTGAATATTTCACCTCAGGACCTTTATACTTCTTGTTTCTTTCCAAAACATCCCTCATGTCTTGTCTCTCTGCTGTCTGTGACACTGCCTTCTCTTCATAACAGTGTCATGCTCGCTGTTTTACAGTTATCTGTGGGCTTTTATTCTTCCCCATCGTTTCCAGTAAACTAAATGCTGGAGAGGTTTGTTCATCTCAGATGTCCAGACCTGTGTGCTGCCCAAACATGACAGATCTCAGCAAGAGAACCAATGAAGGCACCAGAAGACACTGTGTTCCCTTTAGTCTTTCCTTCTTTGAATTCATTACACATAAAAATGACATAGTTAAAATTAAAATCTCAAGTCACTTTTCTGCTGAAAAGCTCTTAGTATCCCCATCACCTGAGAGATGTGCCTGCAAATAGGCTGGCAAATGTCCAAGTCTGCCTGTTTGCACCAATGAGTCTGCTGCAACGCATCTTGAACTGTATGATTCTCCTGTACAAATGACTTGCATCAGTCAGCCCCACCTGGACTTTCCAAACTGAAATTCACATAGTTTATGCACAGGAATACCCAAGTGTTTACAGTTCCTCATGCTAGCTCTTATCTCCAGCCCCTTGCTGGTACCCTCACTTCCCTCCCGAATTCACTTGCCACTCCTCTCTGATTCATTCACTAAGATTTATCCCACTTCCTAACCTCTTGAGAAGCCTTCCCAGTCTATAAAGCCAGTGAAGGCAGATGTTTCCTTGGGACTTCCCAAGCTCTCATCATCAGTAAACAACTTTCCGTTACTGTAGTCTCACATGGAATATTTTAAAAGATTTATTTAATTTTGTGTGAACGGTGTGGGGGGGAGAAAGAGAGAGAGACAGAGAGAGAGAGATAGAGAGAGAGAGAGAGGGGAGAAGGGGGAGAGAGATGAGGCCTTTCAGAGGTCACAAACTGACATTGGATCCTTCGAGCTATAGTTACAGAAGGTTATGAGTCACTTCATGTGAGTGCTGGAAACTAAACACTGGTACTTGAAGCCATTTCTCCAACCTCAACATGGAATTATAAATGCCTGTAAGTGGACTGTGTATTACTATACTTTATGTATACATACACACACACACACACACACACACACACACCACTTGAATAAACACATATTTTTGAAATTTTTTATTCAACAGATGGAATTCTGTAAATCATCCACTTCCTTTCCTAATGCAAATGTCTGAAAGTTCACACTTGAACTTCTGCCCCCCAGGAGCAACAGGCATGCCCACATTGACTTAATATTATAGTTCAAAGAAACCTGGTGCTCACAGTGTCCCGTTTCCATAAGTGAGACTTTTAGAAACAGTGAAAGTGGCTCTCAGACTGCCACAACTAAACTTACTCAGGCCATCTTCCTCCTTTTCTTTCTCCAGCTCCTCTTCATTTTCATCCTCCATCTCCTCCTCCTCTTCTTCTTCCCCTCTCTTCTTTTTTTCTGCCTTCTTTCCTTCCTAAGCCTTTTCCATCTCTTCTTCCTCTCGCCTCTCCTCTTACTCCCTCCCCTTCCCTGCCCTCTGGTCTTAGCTTTCACTGCTCCCTTCCCTGCTCTCCACATCTCATCTGCTCTCCCTACCCTGAGCTTTCCTGATTCATCTGCAATGGAGCTGGTGACATGAGACTGAAACTTTATCTGACCATTACACTAAGCATGACTCAGGTGCTACCTGTTGTAACAGACTTGCTGCAATAGGTTTCTGGAAGGAATTACTTTGAAAATTGTTATGTCCTAAGATTAGACAGATAACACAATGATGACAATTGCTGCTGGTGATATAAAATAGTCTCCTTGCAAAAAAAAAAAAAAAAAAAAAAGGAGGGTGTTTCCATGAAGCAGGCAAGGTTTTGAACTTGACTCTGATTTGTCTGGCATTGTCACTTTGTCTGTCTGCTCATGCGGGCAATCTGTCTCCTAGATCTTTTAATTCAAGTATAATATTTGAGTCTGCGAATTGGACAACAGTGTCAGCTCCATGGGAGCAGTGAGGGGCTCTAGGGAAGCTATGGGTCAGGATTTCTTCAACTTACAACCTTACATAAGAAAATACCTTCAGGGGTCTTAATATGTGTATGAATTATTTCTATGATTGGTGTTACTTCAATATGAAAAAAAATAACTGGGTATAAATTCCTTAAGATCACAGCTTTTATAGAACTAGAAGTCTAAATGAATTTACAAACTAAGTGCAGAGAAGATAAATATACAAACCTGCAACTGAGGCACAGGTCAAACTCTAAACTGAAGCTTAATGAAATGACCAGATTTAATTTAACAGGTAGCATTCTTCATTAGGACTAACACTCAACTTCTAATGTGAACATGAAACTCATGCCCTCACTACCCTGTCCCTCCTTTCAACTTTTTTTTTTTTAAATAAAATACTACTGTGTCCAGGTAAGCATGGAATTCACTATGTAGCTCAAGCTGGCCACCAACTCATGGAAATCATCCTGCCTGAGCCTCCCAAGAACTGGGCATGCAGGTGTTCACCTCTGTGAAGAGCTGGGAGTATGGGTGTGCGCCTATGTGAAGAGCTGTAAGGGCAGGTGTGCACACACCTCTTTGCCTAGTTTCTTCAGACTTTCCGTGGAAGCTGTCAGGGCTTTCATAGCTCAAGCTGTTCAACAGAGGTAGTTAAACAGTAGAATGATAGGCCTGCTAGCAATCTCAACAAGCAGGACTTGGGAGCCAGTTTCATCACCTGACGAAAAAGAACTAGAAGACGGCAGGTTAACAGATAACTCAAGCCTCCAGTTCAGAACTCTAGGGAAAGAGCATGGGCTGAGCATTCAAATTAACTGTTGTTTCCAGAAGATGTATTAAGACAGTCATGGAACCCGGCCCAGCAGTTGCACATCTGTAATCTCAGCTGCACAAGAGGCTGAGGCAGGAGGATTGCAAGTTCAAGTCCTGTCTGGGCAACATAGTGAGATCCTGTCTCAAAACAAAAGGTCAGAATGAGGGCTGAAGACACAGCCCATGGGCAGAGTACTTGCCTAGCATGTGGAAAGCCCAAAGTTCATTCCCCAGCACTACAAAATCAATTAATTAAAAGTTTCTTTGTTTGTTTGTTTTAGGAAAATAGATCACCCATGTGGAGGTCAGAGAACAACTTCAAGAGTTAGTTCTCTCCTTCTGCCATGTGGGCTCTTAGGGGTGGACTTGGGTCATTAGGCATGGTGGCAAATGCTTTTACCAGCAGAGCACCTCACCAACCCACAAAAACAAGACCAGAACAGAGACGGTGAGGACAGTGCAGATACAGAGGAGGACCTGGGTTTGAATTTCATCTACCTATTGGCTGTATATCTGGCTTAGGCTTTCTTCTCGGCTTCCTCTTCTGTTAATCGCCAGAGAGCTGACTCAACACATTGTGTTATTACCATGTACTATGGGAAAGACTCCGCAGCTCCTGGATGTGGAAGGTCGGGGGACAACCTCCAACACCCCACTGGTGGGGTAAGGAAAGAAGACTGGACGGAAGAGAGGCACACAGCTTAGTGGAGGAAGTGAATGTCAGACCCTAGGTAGCAAGCCCAAGGATTCCTCATACCTCTGCCTCCCCAGAACTGGGGTTATCTATGTGTGCCTCGGTGCCTGGCTTTTACCATGCTCTAGGGATCAGGACTCAGGTCCTCATGTCTGTGTAACAAACACTTTACCAACTGAGCCACCTCTCCAGCCACAACCTTTTTGGTTTTCATATAAAGAAGCACATTTGACTTCTTTTCTAATGGTGCTCTGAGGAATCCTGAAGCTCTTGGGAGAGTTAAAACACAGGGAGTTAAAAACACAGATGTGAGACAGAAATTTATGTCTTGGGAAAAAAAACTGTTACTTTCATTTAGAAGGAAAACCTTGAGAGCTGAGAAAGAGGAAGCTGTCCTGGAGTCCTTGCCTCTTGCAGCTGGGGAGGTTTGCAAAGGCCCCAAGGGAGGAACAGGGACACCAAAGGCTGAGCAAGAGTGACTCAGGGATATTCTGAGTCAAGTGGAGCCTGGGGACCAGGCTGCACAGAATTAGCAAAGAGGCTATTTCCCCTGCTTCTCAGGGAGCCCCTAAAACAGAGAGCCCAGAAGGTCCCTAGGGAAGATATGCTGCCAAAGGTGGAGGGTAGGGTCACACTTAGGATGGTGCCTTTCCCTTGGCTGCAAGGAGACATTCTAACTGGTAGGAGGTAGCAAGGAGCATGAGAAGGAAGCAAAGGACTTTCAGCCCCTGTGAGATTGGTTGGGCAGGGTCGTGTCTATGTGGAGGGGATCCTCTGAGAGGCACAGAAGTCATGGCAGCCTCAGGGAGACAGATGGAGCCATTATAAATTAAGCATTAAAAGTCAATCTGAGAAACAGACCATTGACAATGTCAATAAAATTCATACTACCAATAAAGTCAAGACCAACCACAAATCAGTTTAACAAGAGAGAAAGAGGGCCAGTAGCCAGCAAAGCTAGGAGATTTTACTGATAGATATGGAACAAATGGAAAAAATATACCGTGTGTGTGTGTGTGTGTGTATCTTTACTGTAATCCTCACAAAATAGATACAAACCCAATGAGAACACAAATGTTTGATAAATTCACAAAATAAATTTAAGTATCTTATGAGAGAGAAAAAAAGTCAGGATGGAAAGGAAGAAAAGTGGAGATGGGGGAGAGGATGGGAGGGGAAAGGAAAAGAAGAGGAGAAGAAGGTATAGGAGAGGCAAGAAGAAGCAGAGGGGGAGAAGAAGAGGTGGGGAGAAGGAGAGAGGATTACATTACTGCCTTCCAGACACCAGATACTTCATAAAGCCATTACAAAAAATATTATGGTTTTGGCTCAGACTAGTGAAATAAAATAAAAAGTTCAGAAAATCCCAAGTGCACGTAGAAATGTCATGTATGACAATGGGCACAACAATTCAGTAGGAAAAGGAGGGTTAACTTAACTGGCATGCTGATATCATTGGAGATTTATCTAGAAGAAAACAGTCTCTTAGTGTTCACTGTTCACAAAATATAACTCCAAATGGAACAAAGAGTTAATTAAGAAACTTGTATACTAGAAATGTAACTTGGAGATTTGCAATCTATAGTAAAACCACAACATAATTAGCTATGCTAAATGTATCTATTATTTTTATTTACATGTATGAGTGTATGTATGCTGTGTGTGTGTGTGTCCCACAAGCCTTGGGCAGGGTTGATACTGATGTGTCATGTGGAGCTGAACATTCAGAGGTCACTTATTCAACGACTCTGACCAGTTATGAACCTCTATATTAACTGCTACCCAGTACAGGGTCCATTTTTTATGGAAAGTAGTACATCCTTGTCTTGTGTGTGTGCATGCATGTTCATATGAACAAATAATCTGGAAAGTGTTCCTTTAGGGAATAAGACATGAAGGTCATAGTGGGACAAAATCATCAACTTGTATTATGCAAGTTTTTGTATCATTTCACCAGATGTTTACATTGTACATCTTCATTTACACATAATAAAGGAGATAATCTATGACATATGCAACTGCTACTGCCACCACTACCAATAAATAATAACTTAAAATAAAAAGCAGTCATGACGGCTCATCCCTGCCATGTCAGCACATTGGTGATAGAAATGGGTTAACAACAAAGCCAGCTGGGACCACAGAGCTAAACCCTGTCTCAAAACAACCAATGGAAAAAAATTAAAAAGACAATGTTTTCAAAGAAAATGTCACCTCACAGGCTGACCATGTTTGAGTTTGTAACTCAGATACCCTGTTGTCTTAGAAGAGCTAGGAAGTAGATTGGTGGGTGGGGGGGTGCGCTAAAGACTGATGGATCATGTCTCACTCCTTTGTGAGGTGCCTCAATTCTCCCTCTAGGAAACCCTTCCAGGAACTCGGGCTCTCTGCTGAAGCTTTTCCTCTGGGTGTCCAGTCCTCTCCTTGGAATCTCTGCACTTTGCAGCCACCTTCCTAGGTGGTCTAATGAGGCTGTGTGCACACGTACTTGGGAACCCATCTTCTGCCAGTGGCTAACGTCTCTACATGTAGATTGCATAATAGTCTTCACTCAATGATAGCCCAGGCCAACAAAATTAGGGTTCTGTCAACATATTTTAGCCAAACTCTGCCACCCATGAGCAGTGTCTGGGGAATTTGGCCAGGATGGACTTGGGCAGAAAACAGCCATTTATCCTGGGCTACAGCCATACCTTTCTCAGCCTGAAGTACATTTACATAGAATAAGTTTTAAATGAGGAACACACTACTGGAACGTGCTTTGAATTATTTACATTCATTCAACTCCGGCAGCAAAGCAGCACTGTTCCTTGGGGCCTCAGACCCAGGAACAGTGTCTTCCAGAGAATAAAGGAGCATCTTGATTTGATTACAGCTCCCCAGTTGTCTGGAAGCAGAGCTGAGCATCAGAGACAATGTAGAGAGATGCTGTCTAAGGGTAGAACTCCATTTGGAAGTGTTTTGCTTGTCCTCTCTCATGTTCTAGGGAAGACACACATCTTGATGGACACTTACTGTGTGACTTCAGAAGCCCACAACTCTCTGGGGATATAGTTGTTTAAACCTGTCTCCTCTCTTCCATCCTGGCAGAAAGAACAAGTCTCCTTTTAAAAGAATTCTCTGTCTTCCCCCCGCCTCGTCTCCTCTTCATATGTGTGTGTGTATGCAAGGTGCATGTATGTTCATGTATGTGAATGTGGATGTGTACATGCCATGGCACACATGTGGAAGATGTTGGTATTGGTCCTCGATGTCCGCCCTGTTGAAGATGGGGTCTCTGCAGCACACACCAGTTTCATTTATCGTTCGGCTTCTGGGGACTCTCCCTTATCTGCCTCTCACCTCCCTGAAGGCACACACCGGTGTCCAGCTTCTCCAGGGTTCTGAAGATCTGAACTCAGGTCCTCACACTTGCAAAGTACTATGGCCACTCTCTGCAGCCCAGGATGAGCCTCTTATTTCAGCCCCATCTCCAGACGTCAGCCTAGTGAGGAAGATTCACCATGTGGGTGAATCTGTGAGGTTCTTTTCACAGAGATTAAATTTGAGAATCAAAGAAGAGAGAATCATGTTTAAACATGGGAATGTGTACAGTGCAAATTTCTCAGAGAAGGCCTACAACCAATGGCAAAAGCTTGGATTACTTGAGGGACAGATGGACGGATGGACTTCTGAGTATCCACCTGCCTCATGTCTACCCATGAGATTCTGCTGAGCCTTGTCTTGTCACTTCTGGAACTAATCATGTTGTCAGAAGCATGCTGCACAAGATGTGAGCAGGGCCGGGCACATGAACGGACACTCGTGGAAAGAGAATCCATCTCAGCAAAAGTTGGGCTGCTTTCAAATGACAGGCCCTCCAGAGGACATAGATGAGAAGAACACATTCAAATCTACCTTTTATAAAAGTTGGGGTAACAGATACTCTGAGCTGGGTGAGTTGGCAGAGGAGAAAAGTTAAACCTTTCACTGGAAAGCCAGTTGGGGCTCGGTCGCAGCTCCCTGGCTACACCGTCATTTTCACAACCTGGAAGCCTAATCCACCATGTTACCACAGAGCTTGTAATAACCATGGAGTGCCAGGCACTCAGTGGGCACTTGCCTGATAAATGAGTAGAAATCTTTACCAGACGCCCAAACACCGGCCTCAGTGATATTGTCGGAAGAGGGGCCTGATGATGTTGATCTTGGGGCTCACAAGGGATCCCGGAAATGTGAACTAGAAGACTGTACAGAAAGAGTAGAATAAGAGTCGAGGATAAAATTCTACCACAGGAGGGGAAGTCAGGGAGGCAGCTGGCACATGAATGGTCAGAGACCCAGGAAGAACAGCCACAGGGTAGTGAGTAGCCAGCCTAGAGGGGAAGGCAGATGCTTTCTGACTGTGTCATCTGGGGCAAGCTATTTCATGTCTGTGCCCCTTGGGTTTTCTGTATCTAAACTGGTGACCACAGCCTACCTCAGCATTGTTACGAGAATTTTTAAAATAAAATTATAGAAACAAGGCCAGCCACTTTCTTTTATTTTGGGGGGGGTGGTTCGAGACAGAGTTTCTCTGTGTAACAGAGCTCTGATTAGCCTGTACTCACTTTGTAGACCAGGCTGGCCTCAAACTCACAGATATCTGCCTGTCTCTGCCTCCTGAGTCCTGGGAGTAAAGGCGTGTCCCACCACGTCCAGCTGCCAGCGACTCTTTACCTCAACAATTATCTAGTGACAAAACACCAAACAGTAGACAAGCAAGACAAGGATAACAGTGTCTCCCCCTGAACTGGTGCAATGTGCATCTGATTGGCAGGTCACATGGTCTGAGCTCACTGAGAAGCTGGCTTTGGAAACTGAGCTGAGGTCCCATCTCTACTTTAGACCCAGGCCTATTTGTCTCAAAGTATCCCCTATGGTCTGAGACAGGTTGCACCCTACTTCTGTGACAGGGAGGAAAGAAGACAACAAAACATCCCACAAATAAAAACAGTGTGTCCTTTAGAACAGGTAGAAGGCTGGCCATTTCCAACAGAGGTAACTGACATTTATCCCATGATACGAAAGTGCCTGCAGTGGGGAAGAGAAGGTGGCAGCTCAGCCGTGGGAAGCGAGGCGAGAGCATGATGAGAAAGCTCAGTGGAGAACACCAGACACTGCCTCGACTTCCCCAGTTGATTTCTGCTGGATGTTTCTAAGCCCCCAGAGTGATGATCTCAGCTTTCTGTTGTTTTTTGTTCTCTTACTTACAAACCTCAGTGGAAGTGACACTGCTCCATCTTTCTACTGGCAACTCCAGCTGGCTGATGACCTCCACGTGGCTGCCTCCATCAATTTCTGCTGGATGTTTAAGCTCTCTGTGTCTCTCCCTCTCTCTCTCTCTCTCTCTCTCTCTCTCTCTGTATTTAATCTTTTACTTTGGCTTGCTGTATACTTAACAAACTCACTCATTTAAAGCTGCTGATATGACCATGGTAGAGCTTTCTGTGGACCATACAGAATAACAGAGCATCTGCAGCGCTGGGAATAGAAACCAGACTGGGTAAGTTAAAAGTGGAAGAAATAAAAACTTTAGCCAGTATTTTTTTTTCTCTGTTGTTTTTAATGTTTTCCCAGGTGGAACATAAGCTTTATCAGGGCACGGACTGGGTTTCCCCTGAGTCCCAGTGTTTAGAACATACAGGCACGTAGGGGGCGCTCAGAAAGGGTCTGCTGAATGACTGCAAAGGACATGGGTGCAGTGGCGGGACAGAAACTGGGATGATTTATTGTAACAACCTCTCTTCTCCATAGACCCTCATCCCTATAAAGTTTGTGTTGAATTGTAGTGCCATCGTGATGGTCACAGCTGAGCCCTCAAGAGTGGCTTAGCCTCATAACCCTGGGGATGTGTTAGTTATTAGAATAGGAAACTGTTAAAGAGAGCCGCCTGTCATGTTCCAGCTCTTACATGGGCCACTTGCCCTTCCACCCTCTACCCTGTTTTCAGTCCCTCATAGACACCACTGTTGTGTTTTTGAAGTTCCCAGCCTCCACAGCACTATTTTCTTTATAAATTACCCAGCCTGTGGTATTCTGTTACAGCAACAGAAAATGGGCTAAGTGCTGGTTAGTTTTAACTGTCAACTTGAAATATTCACCTGGGAAGATGATCTCATTGAGAGATTGTCTACACTGGGTTGGCCTGTGGGGAACTGTCTTGATTATTCAATGATGTATGAAGACATAGTCCACTGTGACCAGCACCATTTCCTAGGCTGGTTCATGAACTGTGTTAGAGAAAAAGAAAGCTAGCGAGACACCAAGGAGGAAAGCAGGCAGGATGAGTGCATTCTTTTCTTTGATCTTGACCGTAGCTATACTGTGACTGACCAGATGTCTTGCACTCTTGCTTCTTGACTTCCCTACAAAAATAACTGTCCTGCAGCTGAGAATTTTAAGCAAAATAAGCTCTGACCTTCACTGTTTTGTTCTTTGTCAGGGTGCTTTATCACAGCAACAGACACAAAACTGCAGCAGGTTGGCACAGGTTTGCCTACAATGTGATTCATGTGTTTGCATTTATTTTTGTTTTAACACACACTTTTCAGGCCTCTCTCCTTCATGCACTCTGGAAGGACACCTTTGACTGAGCTACAGCCTTTGTGGTAATGTTGTTTTAAGATTTCTAACCCATATGCAAGCTTGATTTACAACTGAATACAAAAAGAGAAAAAAATCCAAGCCTCTCACAATTAGAGTCAGATACTTTTTAAAAACATATTTATATTTGATTATTGGAATTTTAAATAAAATTTCCAAAGAAAAAAGCTCAGAGGAACTGGAACAAGATAGTATAGGTAGAAGGAATGGTTAGGCCTCAGGAAGAAAATGCTCAGCTAAGCAGCTGACACCATCCCTTCTACTTGGCAACAAGAATCCACTGAGAGATAGCCATGTCACACACAGAAGGCTTGGGACCCTAGACAACATAAGCCAGAAAGGCAGGGAAATGGCCCCAAGATTTATATCAAAATCTCTAAACAACCACCAGGGAATTCTCATAAGTCTGGAGCTACTGTCGGGTTCTAAAAATATGCAGAACTGCACACTCAAAAGAATGAGCAGAGTGATATTTCCTAGGGAAACAAAACAATGTTGTCATAGCCAGTCATGGAACCTGATCGCTAAAAAGTAGAATATTATGGAATGATGTTAAAAAGGGTCCATTTTATTGGGAATATACTTACAGCCTGTGTCCTTGCTGAGTTGGCCGGCATCATCTCCCACAGCCAAAGGCACCCTGTGGTGTAAGTAGTACTGACTTGCTCAACTTTCTCAAACAGACAGTATTAGCTAACTGTCTTAATTAGGGTTTCTATTGCTGTGTTAAAACACTGGCCACAGCAACTTGAGGGGAATGGGTTTATTTAATCTTACAAGTAACAGTCTTCACTGGGGTAAGGACAAGGCAGGAACTCAAATAAGGACCCAGAGGCAGAAACTGAAGCAGAAACCAATAGAGGAATGCTGTTTACTAGCTTGCTCTTCATGGGTTAGTGGCTTCTGCATCAGCTACATAAGACAGAAAGCATCCTCCATGATGAGTTGTGTGGTACTCACAGCCTAACCCAACAGAGAAGTCATTCGGGACATGTACACACGGGTTTTAGGTGTTCAGCCCCAGAAGGCTTGTGAGGATGTGGTGCCACTTAACGGTCTGAGTTCCAGCCCTCAGGAACTTTAGCCACTAAACCATCTCCCCAGCCAGTAAGTCCCTCATGATGGTTAATCTTGGTAACTTGTAGAGCCTCTGGCATCATGTAGAAGACAAAGGTCTGAGTATGTCTGTTGAGGGAGTTTCCAGAGAAGTCCCACTTTGAATGTGGGAGCCATCCGGAGGCTCAGGCTGAGTACAGAAAGCAAGCCTTGCACCTGCATTCTCTCTAATCTCAGTCCATGCACACATTGTGAGCAGCCTCCTCCCTAACACTCCTGCACCCTTACCTTCCCTGACATGCTTTCCCTGCAGTGATGAACCAAAATAAACCTACCCTTTCCTACTCTTCCTTCCTTCTTTCCTACCTTCCTTTCTGCTTTCCTTCCTTCCTTCTGTTGCTTCTGTTGGGTATTTTGTTACAGCAACAGAAAAGTAAAAAATCTTATACTTTTACCTACTTTACTACCTGGCAGTGAGAGCTGGGTAAGCAACCTGTGCTTCATTTTGGCCTAACCACAGACAAAGACCGAGTTGAGTTTACTGACTAACTGTAAGAATCAAGTTATCTTAGGAGCCCTATCACATCCACTCAGTTATTTCATACGATTCTATTTCTGGCCATTATTTCTTTATTTGAAGTGTTAAAGGGCTAAGTATGTCACATTACATTGACTGTGAAGAGTTCAATCCTTTAGAGCCTAGCTCAGGATAGAGTGGTCCCTGCAGGTGTGCTAGGCCCTGGGAGGGAGAAGATGCTGCCTTCTCATGGGATGCTTGCATTTGGAATCGCCAATATCATGACTCAGGGGAAGGAGTCACAGGATAAGAAGGTTCGCAACACATCCAGTTTACATTGCCATCTTTTCTTTAAACTCGGCCAGGTTGAAATGTAAACAGTGTCTTAACTCTCTGGAGCCTCTAGGAGAGAAGAGGATCCACGCAGAGCCTCTTGGTGTCTGGGTTTGTCCATGTTTGTGGGTGCTACTTTTTAAATAGCTGCTGTATTTGTCCGCAGGACAAATAAATGACAACAATGGGGCATTTTTCCTGAAGCCCTATGAGCCTAGCCTCTCTGGATATAACTTCAAGAGCCTTCTGGCAGTAACCTGTCTGAAAGCACCAGGGAGAACAGCACAGTTCTTTGGCCACACTTTTTGATTTTTCCATTGGCTCTGTACACCTGGCCCTTCTCCCTCCAACAATTCCCAACAATCATCCCTTGGATAAGTCGTTCTTCTCAGAATGCCAATGCTCCGCTGAGGCTGGGAGAGTATAAGCCAAACCTGAGGCCTGCTCCATCTCTCTACCGTCTTCTTTCCATAGCCCCAGAAAGGAACTCCTGAAAACAGGCACACTCTCCAGCAACAGAAGACAGTAACAGACATGGACACCGCAAAGAGGAGATCAAAACCAACAGCGCCATGATAAAACCAAAGACACAAAACAGCAAAGCTGGGAGAAGGGCAGGATGAGAAGCTGGGGAAATGGTAATGGCATTAATTCCAATAATGAGAACTAACAGAAGGAGGCTTGTCTGTTCATGGAGAGCTTTAACATGCACCATTTCTGTGACTACTCACAGCACCCAGGATGGGTGTCACAACACAGGGGCCTTTTCCTAACAATGGCACCTCAGGGAGATCTGTTCCCTTGCTAGGCAGTAACTGAATAGAGCTTTTAAACAACAACTTTGTGTCTCCTCCCCAAATCCAGGGCTTAGAGGAAGGGACAGGCTGCCTCCTGCAAAATCTGCACTGGTAACTTAAGGCAGGCAGCTCTGCTGTTACTCAAGGGAGGGGACAACCTTGTGACAAGGTGTGGAATTCTCAACTGCAGGGAAGACGCAGGTTCAGCAAAGCTCAGCAAGTTGCTTCTGGTCCCGTAACTAGAAGAAGTGGAGCTGCAATTTGATCTCCAGTCTGCCTGACGCCAAAGGGCAGAGCAAGACCAGCCCTGTAGTTCTGGCAGCCCTGTCTGCTGCCCTGCTCCTGCGAGAGACGAAAATACCCTGCTCAAGCCAAGTACCCTGCGTTGGAATTCCAGCTATGCCACCTCCTAGCTTTGTGACCTTGTCCAAGTCAGGTTACCTCTCTAATCCATAAAACGAAGAATCCAGAATTAAAATCTAGACCAAATGTCAACACATGTACACACAGGGTGTGTGCATATTTGAATCTTTGCATAAGAATGGAGTTTCACAAGGGACCAGAGAAGTAAGACTCACAGACAGCAGAGCCACGCATAGAGAGAGGCCTGTGGGCAGTTGCCCTTTCTAATAGGCAGATGTTAACTGAAATGAATCTGAACCTCTGCCCTGGGTGCCCATCCCCATGCCTCGCTGCCCTCAAAGGTACTTTCCTGGACTGAAGGCAGCTGCTGATCCCTAGACAGACAGTGTTTCCTAAAATAGATCCTTGGTATCAGAAAGGATTCAGGATTTGCTCCCCAGAGAACACAGGATGGCAGCCGTGGCTGTGCACCTGGCCTGATGTCAGCTCCCATCCCAGGAACCACCATTTTTCCTGTCCCTTATAATTTTTGTTATACCTCCACTCCATATCTACTTGTTTTCCCTACAAATCAACCTCGAGGGTCTGATTCTTTCAAAATTACTCAATGCACCAAGAATAATTCATTTCTTTTGCAAAATGTCTGCTGAGCACCTACTGTGTGCCAGGGCAATTTAGATAAGAAAGGCAGGTGTGTGGTGCTAAGACCCTGAAGAGAGGTAATGTGCACAGCCTGGAGACACTCGGTCACTCTGCTCTGGGTCATCACTGCTAAGGATGTCCTTGTCTGTGTTTGCTTATTTTACATCTGGGACTGACTGACTTCCTGGCCTTTTCTTTAGTCATGAACACTTTCAGTTGTCCTTAAATCTAAATGAAGTCCTTTTGAAGACTGCATCATTGTCCTACCTCATTGCAGGAAAGAACACCAGAGAATTCTCAAATCACTGCTTCTAATCACTCCCTTCCCTAAGGAGTCACAGGCAACACCTTCGCAGAAGCAGCAGCAGCAGCAAAAACATACAATGAAATCCTGCACCTCTCTGCATACTGAGTGACAGCAGTCTTCCATTTGGGCAACTCTGTTCTCACAGCCTTCCACTTTCCTTTTTGTTTCTGGAAGGCTGTGGGACCTGCAGGGGGTAGAAGATTTGATGGTCAGGCTCTGCCTCCAGCGTGACCAGGCACCTCACACACTTGTGTCCCCATGCCTTTCCTATTGTGATGGACTATATCACCTCAAACTGTAAGCCCAAACAAGTGTTCTCTCTTAAATTACTTTTTGTAGAGTGTTTGGTCACAGCAACCAATAGGGAACCTCCCTGAAGTCCCAGTTCTTCAGTCTGGCACACCCCAGGTTATGTAATTAGCTCCTTTATGTCCTACTTGAGTTTTTGTGTTCTCCACATGACAGGGCACTGTTTACATCGATGGCATGACTACTCCAAGTTATGGTTAAACAGAGGGTTTATTGTACATATGAGGGAGAATATAGCCAGAGGCATGGGGAAGAGTCCAGACCAGAGAAAAAGTAGTAGAATGAACATGGGTAGCAGACTGGGCCTGGCCAGGAGAGGAGAGAGATGGGGTATTGGGGGGAAGTGGGAGGGGATGATAAGGAGAGAAGCAGATCAAGGGACAGGGAGTATAACTGAAATAACAGGGTTATAAGGACAATGAGAAGGTGAGCAGAGGGAAACCATCACCTGGAGAAGTTTAGGGTAAGGGGTGGGTGGGGTGTGAAGAGGCAGGATGCCAGCACAGATTCTGAACCCTGTAACAGGTACTTGTGATACTGAGGTTGCTTGGAGGCCAGCAAGCCCTTTGATATGTTAATAGGCACCACAGAGAGCTATTTGTCCCCCTTTAACTGTGATGAGGGAACTGGTTTCTTGGGCGGAAAGGAACCAGCTTCATGAGTTCCTGGGGACTGCTGGCTTTTGTTTAACTGTCAGAATTTGGGAAAGTGACAGGCACAGTCAAGTCTTTGCAGATATCCCTGTAGGAAAGATGTATTGTAGCTTACTGCATAATTTTCACAGAGCTGAGCCTCTGTTCTGGTAGAGCATCATGGCTGCATGTTAAAGGGTAGACTTCCACTCTCAAAGGCATTACAATATCATGAGTGGAATGAGAAATGTCATGGGGCAGAGTGGAACAAGGATTCAAAGATCGTAATAGGCATTTCAATTATGATTTTTTTTTAACCAACTATTACACTGAGGTGGATTCAAAGGATGAACAAGAGTTTACAGGTGGGCAGACATCAACATGGAAGGTTTTCCCCCACGTAGGAAATCTTAAGATGGATGGGATCAATGGCACTGGACTTGGAGTCATGGGGTTCAGGAGACAGTGAAGGGCTTAGCTGGACTTAAGTGTTGGGTACCTGTAACTAACCATGATGGGAGCCCCTGTTTGTGAGTGTAATACCTCAAAAAGCACTACCAGACATAAAAATAAATAAATGGGAATTTTTTTACCTGTAGCAAGTGAGGACAGCGCTGGAGTCATCCGGAGAGCAGAACCTCCTTGACGAAAGTAGACACTGTGATGTCGTTCGGGGACCTGACACGAGTTCTCACAGGAAAACACTCCAGGAGCAAACTTATTTCTGAGTATGTTCAGTGTAAGGCATGCCCATTAGTGAGCGTGCTTGGGTTAGGGTCACTGTTGAAGAATAAAAGACAGCGGATGCATGGCGTGCTTAGCCCAAGGTCATGGAGTCCATGTCTGAAAAGTTAATATGGCTGACAGGAATGCTTCTGGGCATGCTCAACTTGGTTTAAAAAGATGTCTGACAGGACTACCTCTACGCATAGGGTGTTTTTGTTTTTTGTTTTTTTCTTTCCCAAATGTTTTAACTGGTAAAAGGACATGTTGAAGGTGTGCTAATATCGTTTATTCCTAACGGTGCTGCCTGTGCTAAGTGGTTTAGATAACTCTAGGAAGGGGACACTCCAGATAATATTAAGGAAATTGGACTGTGAAGATTGTGATTCAAATGGCTCTTGAGGAAAAGAATCAAGTATCATACCTAGCTTTGAGGACACTGGGGATACATGTGGGGTAAGTGACTCATCTCAGTTGGGTGTATGGGAGGGTGACTGTGGAGGGAGATCTGAATAAGGCCTATGGGAGAACCCCTGTGCACACCAGAATAGAGAGTGAAATCAGTTCTCGTACCCCACCAACTCATGTTCCACACTGGAGCTGGCCTGGTTCCATACCGATTATTTTGTTAATGTCCCCCTGCACTTGATTAGCTCTGAAGGCTTAGTGTTGAACATGGAAGGAGATGCATTCTCAGAGAGGCCATCTTGCTGCTGTTAAGTTCCCACCACACTTCTGAGCACTGTGCCCCATACAGCACGAACTTGGACTTTTTCTGAAAGAAAGTCCCACCGCTGGATTTCCAGTTCACTATTTTGAATATAGCTAAGGACAAGTGCTCACACACATGAACCTGTTGTGGGGTAGGGCAGGTATTTCACATCCAAACCACGGTATCTGCATTCTAGCAAGAGGCGTATAATCCTGCATGCATTTGGTGACAGAAATATCTTAAATATGTCATAAGCCACTACAGTTATAGGCATTCTAAGGAGGAAAAGAGCTGTCAAAAAGAGATTTTTGTAGCATACTAAGCTGAAAAGCGGCTACCAGAAGTATCATCCAGGAGTATACATTAGATAAGACACTGACATGGTTGTAATTCTATAACCCATGCCAGGGAACCTGCCTACCTGGATGGCATGGAGAGAAGCTCGCTCTGTGAGATGGCATTTCTTTATAACTGCTCTAAGTTCCCAGCACACACAGACGAGTAGGGCCTGAACTGGGGGCAGAAGATCCAGTTTGGGTTCCTACATTAAATAGATAAGTAGGGACTGGGAAACTGGCTCACTGGTCAAGGCACACAGCCTAAAGACCTGATTTTGATCCCACAGGGTGGAAGGTGAGAACAGACCCCCATCTCTCCTGCACAGCATGCACACACCTCAGTGTGTACACATACACACAAATAATCTGACATGAAAATCTGCAACACTGCCAAACCGTCTCAGGCCTGCCATAAATCACGGAGCCTTTTTTCATTTCCTCATTACATCAGAGCCATCTGGGGTTGTAACTGTCTACCCAGCTATGTTTTGTGCCAGTTTTACTTTTCTGGGAATCTTCAGATCAACATTCAGTAGAATGATGCTGTCTCTTGTACTTCAAAGGAGGAAGAGGAAGAGAAGGGGCTCCTTAGGTGGACCCACACACATGTGGGGAATTGCAGTCCACGTCCTACCACCTGTTCCTCTAACATAACAAATTACAGGGAAGAGGATATTCATTGGTAGGGGAATGTTAGATCCCCACGAGTGATTTGAGGAGAGTATAAAAATCCTGAGGATTAAACAACAGCTCTCACTGATGCCTGAAATAACTTATGACATGAACTAGGCTCTCACAGTGCGAGGGTATCTATAGCACTATGGAGCAAAGGTCTGTTGGAGTGTTCGTTAGCCCTGTATGCCAAGAAATAACTAAAAGAAAGAAGAAAAGAGGTGCCTGCAGAATGCGGTCACAAGAGAAAAGCTTTTAAAAAGAAATATTGCCTTTGCTGCTGCTTTCTCATACTAGATTAAGCAGGATGCATGAAACAGTTCTTGGAAGCTGGTTTTATTACTGCACTCCGTGGAGTTGCCTTCACTATGTTACACTGCTTAACAGCCACACGAATCAAAATTTCAGATTCATTTTCAACTTGAGGAATTTAAATTTAAAAGAAATATCCAAATGCATGCCTATCAGATGTCAGAATCTCTACTCTTTTTGAAATACCATATCATAAGTCCACAAAGTCACCTGAAGTGTCTTCACTTCCAACCAACTTCCCTTGTCCTTCCTGTGATTCTCACTTCAGCATGGCTATGTTCACACTTGCCTTGTCCTTCACGTGACTTGATCCAGACACTTCTAATAAAACACATCAAGAGCCAGAAATCTTTTTTTAAGGAACTAGAATTATGTATGTTCCTAAATTTCCTTTGGTGGAATTTCAACTTCATATTATCCAGGTGTGATTCATTTCATCCATTCATCCATTGCTGACCCAAAAATCTTTTCCTTTACGATTTTTAAAAATTTTTGAATTTCAAAAAAAATTTTTTTGAATTTCATGCAAGAATATTTGCTATCTTCACATCATGTTCATTTCCCCTCTACCTCCCCCTGTTTCCCACACACAGTCCCTTATCTCTGTTCTATCTCCAACATACATCAAGTTCAAGTTCCACCTCCTGGGAGTTGAGCTTTACATGAACCCAGCATGGTTATAACCAACTATGTCCAAACGGTAGGTCTGGCTTAGGGCTAACAAGTATCCTACAGGTAAGTGAAGGGGCTGATAGGTTAATATAAGTTAGATTTAGTGAATACCTAAGTTTCTGATACAGTCTATTAATTCGGGGCATGAAGATCAACTTCGCTGTGAGCAATTAGCTTATCAGCTTATGGATGAAGTCAGGTGAAATGAGGGGAGTCTCTTTGGACTGAAAAACAAGGTTGAAGCCAGGTGAAACAAGGAAAGACTTTATGACCTGGCATTGCTTTCAACTGCTAAGTGGGCAGAGCCCAAATTAAGCTGAAGCAGGTGGAACAAGGAGGACCCTATTTAAGGACAAGTGGATGACGCCAGAGAGGCGCGTGCATGCTAAGGGCCCCCATATGAGAGAGCTCCGAGAGTCCTGCTGGAGAAAGTTCTGGTAGACCAATGGCCAGATCTCCCTGAGGCAGAAGGAAGCTGGTGAGCAGAGAAAGCCTCGGCAAGACAGCAAAAGGCCAAGGACTAAACCCTGTGGCTCAGCTTTTGCCTAGAGGGGTTTGACCTGTCCGAACAGTGGCCTGAACGGAACTGTGGCCAGCTTTAAAGACTGAGGCAGAACGGCAGAGTTGCTGATACGAAGGAAGTAAGGTGGCCTACAGACGCTGAGGTCTCCCAGAGAGAAGAAAGCCTCAAGCCTTATTTAAAGTGAGACTTCGATAGCAAATTTACCCTGACGAACCTGCGTCTGAGCTATTCCAGAAAAAGGACTGCTAAGTGCGTTAAAGAGTCTACCCCCGAGACTCATTCTTTTTAGTACCTCTAGGGTTACTACCAGCTGGTAATGGAAT
>CAJQZJ010004767.1:8770108-8801798 GCA_907164525.1 Lophiomys imhausi
TATTTCAATACCATTCACTTGTATTTTTAATTTTGGTCTCGTATCAGGTAAGTAGGAGTCAACTGGAATACAGTCAAGGTGACACATTTAATACATTGTGAACTAAACAGATAGACACCCCTAAAATATCTCCCCAGAATGTCAATACTGTAGTCTGTGCAACATGCAAGAATAAACTACTAGTGAATGTCATTTTCTTTGCCTAAAGCGCCACCTCTGACTCAGTCCTCCTCTGACAGCTCCCTCAGGATCCATCTGACTCTCCAAGGCTAGTTCCTAAAAACTGTGAGCCCTTGTACTGTCCTCATAGCCCATGTCTGTTCCTTCTTCCCTATCCATCTGAAAGTCCTTGAAGATTGAAACCATGTCTACATCAGCTTTGGATGCCCACAAAATGATTGAAAAACACAGTAATTTTGCAGATGTTTCTTCCTCTGCTAACACCCAACGGTTTGCCACATTGCCAGTGAGCTCATCCACTTTCACTTTTCAAAGATAACTCTTCCTTTTTCTTGGCTCACTGTCAATCATGGTGGGAAGTCCTGTTGGCCAGAGCTTGGAACAGCTGATCCCATCAGGTCCTCAGCCAGGAAGAAAGGAGTGATGATTGCTGGTACTCAGCTGGCTTTCTCCTTTTTATTTAGTTCAAGACCCAAGCCCATGAAATGATGGCATCCACACTTAACCTAAGGTAAGTAAACCCCCCCCAGACACACCCACAGGCTTGTCTCCTAGGCAATCTAGATCTCGTCAGGTTAACAATCAGGTTAACAATCAGTTAACAATCAGATTAACAATCAGTTAACAATCAGGTTAACAATCAGGTTAACAATCAGTATTATTCATCATGCTCTGTTAGAGTGATGGCTGGAAAACAAAGCCATGTCCGCAGCAGAGAATCCAAGGAAGCTTTAATAAGCTGCCCACAAGTCACAGGAGTGCTCAAGAACAACTTAAAGGGACAATATGGCATCCCGAGGAATGCCTCAGTGGAGAGCCTTAATTACCTTGTGAAGTCCCAAGGCATGGGAGGGAGAATCTCCAAAACCCAGAGAAAGTATCTGCCTGGAAAGAGCCATCTAACAGGGGGCCTCGGAAGGTGAGTCCATCTTCAGTGACCTGACAGGGATGAAACCAAAACACCCCAAGCTTATTTTCTCTCACTATGGTCACTTGCCAAAACAAACAGGAAAACAGAGGGCAAAGGGAGTTCATTGGTAAAGCTCACTCAGGCCAGCTCTCAAGGCTGGCTGGAGAGGGTGGGTCTTAGTAACCAAGAGCAGACAGACCTCTCTCAGCCACCTTCTTCATTTGTAGACCCTGGTCATGCAGCTGTCCAGACCCACAAACGAGGCCACAGAGGAAAGATTCCACTTAGAAATCAGCCTGGTTGTAACTTCTCCCAAGAGAACTTTGTGTTTAAAACTACAAGAGCCAAAAGCTGCAGGCCCTGTACTTCCTATAAAATCAGATATATTTATCCTTCTCAGGTCTCTGAGGTGGTTGAAGAATAGATAGCTAGAGTCTCATAGTTAAATTTTGAGTTGTTTAGGAATCGAGAGGGTGTTCTGGATCTAAGAAGATATTTTTAAAATTGTGAGGCAAGTTAGTATGAAAGCTGAGTTAGATATAGAACTTTAAACTCATGGAGATGGTTAGATAGTAGAATGTTAAAGTCAGGTGCCAAATACATATGGACTGGACATTGGGAATGTATGCTAAGCCATATAACTCTCATAATTGTGGCCTATTTATTTCTGTTGTTTTGTATTGTATTTATAGTTATAAGAGAAAGAACCATTTGTTGGACTGAAAGAGAGAGCTGTTGGGGGGAAAAGATATACCTTAAAATTTAAAAAAAAAGGGTAGAAGATGGGGGGTTGAGGGGGAAGGGGGAGGGAGGATGGGACTGGAGGGGGGAGTAGGGAGGGGATTGTGATTGAGATGTAACTTGAAGAAATAAAAAATAAATTATTAAAAAAAAAAGCCTACAAGAGCCCAAGGACAACAGACAAGTCTGTCACTGCTTACACTCTGGCAGCCTTCTCTATATCACGGTGGGGAAGGCATGGCTGTCAGGGTGTGAGGAAGCTGGGCACATGGTTTCTGCATTCAGGAAACAGAGGGATGGATGCTGTGCTCAGATCTCACTTTCTTTATATCATTTTGTTCAGGACCCAAGCCTGTGGGATGCTGTAACCCACACTCGGGGCGAGTCTTTCCTTCTCTGTTAAGCCTCCCTGGCAATGACCTCATAGACCTGTTCAGATGTTTGTGTCCTGGGTAAGCTTAAATACTGTCAGGCTGGCAATCAAGACTAACACAGAGTGGAATATAAAATGTACACACTGCATGAAGATCAGGAGACCTGAGATGGAGTCCTAACTCTGAAACTTACTTTGGACAAGTCCTTTCCCCTGCCTGGAGCTCAATTCCCTTCCATCTGTGAAACCCCCTGGCCTCTCCCATCCCTGCCATCCAATGTTCCTTGCTGCAGAGGAGGAGCAAATGTCACTTTGTAAGTGCACTGTTGCATCCTTCGTGGGTCTTCGCTTGAATCCTGGTGCAATTTTAAGACAGAAATTTGGTACAGTACATTGCCATAGTATTGCCAAGGCTCATTTCTTTACTTGATGCTTCTTAGGTTTCATTTTGATTCCTTAAAATAATTCAGAATAAGCTACAAAAAAATAAGAATATAGAAGGCAAATTTTAAAGAGTGATTTACAATTATGTGTCAGGTTTTAAGATCTGTTATTGTGGTGCTCTTCCTATAACCCCACATCACTTTTTAATTAATTTATTTATTTACTTTCCATCCCAATCTCATCTTCCCCTCCCTCCTCTCCCTCTTACTTCTCCTTTCCCCATCTGCCCCACTCCCTATATCCTCAGAAAAGGGGAGGCCACCCATAGATATCAACCAGCTTTGGCATGTCAAGTTGCAGTATGACTAGGCTTATCTTCTCCTATTGAGGCTAGACGACACATTCCAGTTAGAGGAAAGGGGTCCAAAGACCGGCACAGAGTCAGAGACAGCTCCTACTCCTGCTGTTAGGGGTCCCATATGAACACCAAGCTGCACATCTGTTACATACATGCAGAGGGCCTAGGTCCATCCCATGCATGCTCTCTGATTGGTGTTTCGTCTCTGAAGCACCTATGAGCCCAGTTTAGTTGATTCTGTAGGTTTTCTTGTGGTGTTCTTGACCTCTCTGGCTCCTTCAATCCTTCCTCCCCCTTTTCCACAGGATTCCCCAAGCTCTGCTTAATGTTTGGCTGTGGGTCTCTGAATCTGTTTCCATCAGTTGCTGTGTGAAGCCTCTCAGATGACAGTTATGCTAGGCGCCTATCTGCAAGTATAGCACAATATTGTTAATTGTGTCAGAGGTAGGCTCTCTTTCATGGCATGGGTCTCAAGTTGGACCAGTCATTGGTTGGCCATTCCCTCAACTTTTGCTCTATCTTTATACCTGCACCTCTTGTAGGCAGGACAAATTGTGAGTTGAAGGTTTTGTGGCTGGATTGGTGTCCCAATCCCTCCATTGGAAGTCTTTTCTGGTTACTAGAGATGGTTATTTCAGGTTGCATATCTCCCATTTCTAGGAGTCTTAGCTAGGGTCACCCTCATAGATTCCTGGGAGTTTCCATTGTCCTGGGTTTCTAGCTTCACCCAGAGATGTACCCCGCTGATCTAGTTCTCTCTTCCCCTCAATCCTCCACCCATGACATTCCTCCTTCCCTCTCTATCCCTTCTCCCATCCCATTCTATTCATCCATCCCCCAGATCTGTTCTATTCCCCCTACTCACTGAGATTCAAGCATCTCCCCAGGACCCTCCTTGCTATTTAGCTTCTATGGGTCTGTGGGTTGTAGCATGGTTATCCGGTTCTTGATGGCTAACATTCACCATACCATGCATGCCTTTCTGGGTCTGGGTTACCTCACTCAGGATGATATTTCCTAGTTCCATCCATTGGACTGAAAATCACATAATTTCCTTGTTTTTAATAGCTGAGTAATATTCTATTGTGTAAATGTACCACATTTTCTTTATCCAGTCTGGTTGAGGGACATCTAGGTTGTTTCCAGTTTCTGGCTATTACAAACAAAATTACTATGAACACATTTGACAAGTGCTCTTGTGTGGTGGAACATCTTTTGGGTATATGTGCAGAGTGATATAGCTGGGTAGAACTATTCCCAATTTTCTGAGAAACCACCAGATTGATTTCCATTGTGGTTGTATAAGTTTGCACTCCCACCAGCAATGGAGGAGTGTTCCCTTGCTCTACATCCTCACTAGCATGTGCTGACACTTGAGTTCTTGATCTTGGCAATTCTGATGGTGGTCACATAGCCTGGTGCCCAAGTTAAGGGTTAAACTGCCTCTCTCCTTATAAGGTAATCTCCAGCAGCACCTGGAATCCCTCTTCATGCAAATAAATCATTCCAGCCCCCTGGCACAGAAGGCCTGGAAGACTCAAGGACAGTTACTGGCAACAGTCTACATTAGAAAAACAAAGAAGCTAGAGTTTGAAGTCAGCAAGGGATGGCAGTGGCAGCAGCTGCCACTGCCATAGACACATCTGCTCCAGGACACATGCAGGCCATGCTGGGTTGGTTTGTTTGTTTTTTTTTTTTTTTTTCCTGAGATCTCTTTCTATCTAGTTCACCCTTAGAACGTCCCTCCCATTATGAGGGTGAGTCTTGTCCTCTCAGCTAATCCTCTCCAGAAACCCCCTCATAAATATAATCAGGGTGTGTCTCCTAGGTGATACTAAACCCCTGTCAGGTTGGCAATCAAAACCAACCATCACACTCTGCATTAAGTAGTTGTCACCTGTCATTTATTCTTGACAATTATGTTTCAGTCCTTGGAAGGTGTTACCTTTAGAGATGTAACAATTAGGACAATAAACTTTAACGGTTTTATTTACTCAACATTCCTACTGGAAATATTAGTAGTTCAGAGTGGCTAGTGACTCTCTGCTGAAGAAAGTGCTCTCTGAAGAGAAGGGGAAGGGGAGCTCTGACTTGTGGGTGCCTACCAGGCAATTCTAGTAAAAAAGACAGCTTCTCCCTGGGCTGGCAGTGTCCGCCCACCCTCAGAGTATTGGGAATCATTTTTTCCCAAGTCAAAAGACCTACTTCAAAGAAAGGCAATAAGTTTTCCATCAAGGGGAAGCAAGCAAAGCCAGCAGGCGTGGAGCCCTGGGCCCACAGCTCCTCCTTGCCATCAACAAGCAGCTCTACATATGTGAGAAAAGTCCATCTTTTCCCGTTGAGGCAGGAACGTTAGCCCCCAAGCTCAGTCCAGCGCCACACATGGTGTGCATCCACCTTGTGCTTAATGGCACCATAGGGAAGAAACAGATACAAATACCTCTCTTGCCACAGAAATACCATTTTAGACGAGCAGCAATCTCAAAGGCTTCAATCCTCGTCATTTCCTCAAACTCTGAGGTGATCCTATAGAGATTTTCAGCTTCGGTGGTTCCCCTTCTCCTGTGACAATGCACAGTTCACTCACAGCGCTCAGAAGCGGGTTGCACTATCAACAGAGCAGCAACCTCACCTAGTTATTCCTCAGCAGTACACATTGTGCCGTGAGGTGGGAAAACACCATCTCCTCCTTCTATGGTCCTTCTTGGTGTCTGACCTCGCACCTATATCATGAAAGAAGTCGGGCCAAAAGCATTGCCTCCCCCCAGAGCTAGGCCAGCACAGCCTTCAAACTTATAAAGAATCCGCCACTTACATTTCCTTTAAGGCCTTCGCTATACTGCAATGTGCCTTTGCTACTATATTAGCAATGTGCTCCTGGGAAGTCAGTTACAGAAAAGACGGGGTGGAGATGATTCTACGCACACTCTAAAAATTAAAACACCTCAGGAAGGAAGCAAGGAAGGGAAGTCCTTCAGACTTAGGTCAGGGTGTGAATCCTCCACAGGCCACTCGAGAGGAGCAGCTTCCCGGTCTGTTTAGCTTCCCTATTGCTCTGCCTCCTGGTACCTCTGTTACAGGGCTCTAGAAACTGAACAGAAATAATGCTTGCAAAGTTGCCAGGCACTATGACTGATCCACAGCAAGGATTCAAATAATAGCATAGAGACCAGAGGAAGGGTGACAGTGGGTGGGTCTTCGAGGTACTGGTGGTTAGTTTCAACTCCTGGAAGAAAGATGGTGTCTGGGCTGAGCTGGGATTCTGGTGAGAAGCAAAGACAAGCTCCCTCTGAAATTTCCATGCCTCCTCTTAGACTCAGAAAGAGATAATCTGCTCAATATTAAACTAAAGTTATGGAGTAGAGGTCTGAACTCAAGATACTGTGGTCCAGAGCTGTAAAGAAGGTACAGAAGGGAAGACACAGCACAGAGAGAGCAGAATAGTGATCACATGAGCCCCGAGGCCAGACAGGCCTGAGTTCAAGACCTGTTTCCATATTTTTCTTATGTGATCTAGGAGATACTCAGCATTGCAGCTTCAGTTTCCCCACCCCCACAATCTGTTTACTGGTACACGTCAGCTACTAATACCACAGAAATGTAGAGATAACCGACATGCTGGGCAGAGTAGTATACTCTTATGATCCCAGCACGAGGACCGGAAGTTCAGAGCTAGTGTCAGATACAAAGGGAGAGTACAAGTCCCACATAAGCTACGAGACCCAAAACAAACTGACTTAAAAGACAACCGAACAACATCAGAAGAAGTGATAGAAAGAAAACAAAAACCAGGTTTGGCACATAAAGAGTGTACCATACGTGGTTCTTTTTATATAAAAGGAAATAGTACCCAATCATACTCCCTGCCCCAACACACATAACTGATGATGGTAGTACTGGATGTGATAGAGATACTGCAGAGGAGCAAGGGGAAGATGTAAGCTGTGATGGCCAGTGGAACTGAAGAAACTTAGAAAAGCCTGGGGAGATAGGGTGTGACATTACTCAGGTTCCCAGGGAGGGTAAATCTGTCTGTCCAGACTAGAAAGTGAAAACCACTGAACCATCTGACCATGTGACCTTGTTGCTTTTGGAAAGAAAAATGCTAACTATGAGCCAGAAGAAAAGCCACAGGTGAAAGCCTGAGTTTGTGGGAGAATAAGTAGGGTACACAGGCCAGGAGGGTACACTTGAGCCAGGCAGCAGCATCTCAGGGAGATTGGGGTGAGCCTAAACTATTCATCCCAGAGGCTGCAAGTGCCCCTGTGGGTTTGGCATGCTCCAGTTGTTTGGTGTGGGGAAGGCTGGCAGCTTAAAGGCAGCCAATGGGGCAGGTGGGCAGGGAACAGGCTCAGCAAGAGTATGTCAGCATGTCTACAACCACAGTCCCCAGCCCACATCATCAGAAATGATTAGGGAAGCCAGAATAAGAAGGGCCAGGGCTCAGCACCTGCTGCGTAGACCAGAAAGCTAGACTTCCCAGGGCTGATTGTGGGAGGGACTGAAGAACCCAGATAGAGAAACAGAAGAAAAAAAATCATATAGATGGGCACAACTACTGAGGAGTGTGTGTGTGTGTGTATGTGTCTGTGTGTGTCTGTGTGTCCCAATGAGTGTAATCAGGGTTGCTTCCAGGAGCTTTGGTGAGGAGCTATTCAGGAACATGGGGATATCACCAGTGGCTGCACCACGGAAGAAAGTATCTCTTCCTCCCTCGGCAATCCTTAACTATATACAGATTATCAGAGAGAGGTGGAGCCTCCTGAACCACTCTCCGAGAGCTATGCTATTGATTGTTCTCTCAGGGAAGCCTGCCATCCAGTCAGGGACAATCCATTCACTTGGCTGTTCAATAATTCCTTATTGAACAATTACTACATGGCAGACAGTATTCTAAGCCCTGGAAAACACCACACTAAAGCAGCAGGAACAGTCCTCTTCCTCACACAACTCCTCTTCCTTTTGAGGAAGTCCAGACAGTGATAGGCATTAGATGAAATCTTTTCAGGTGGGAACTTGGCTTGAAGAAAATGACACAGGAGAATGTGGGAGCAAATGACAGGAACAGGCACTAGGAAGCTTTCTTCAGACAGCACAGTCCAGAAGGGTTAATGAAGGGAATGGAAAATTATTAAAAGAACCCCTAAGTCGGCAATAGAGCCAGGCCAGCTGCCAGGTTCCAGGAACTTAGCTGACCATAAAAAGGGTGGAACCAAGAATGTAGGTCATATGGGTCACGGGCCCCCAGGGTTTCAGGAACTGGCTGACCACAAAGTAGATAGCAAAACAAGATTAGGTTCATTCCTGAGAAAAACAAGTATAGGGTGTGTTTCCTGCTAATTAACTAAAGAATGAGCTGGTACTTTCCACTTGTGATTTCCCCCACCTCCTTAATCTGTGGTGCTCCTCTGTAAAATCTTTACTCTCAGACAACTGGGGGTCACTGCTCCTCTACCCCTGCGTGGGATACGAGTTGCGCCCTCAGTGCACTGAGCCCCCCGAAATAAACCTCTTGTGATTGCATCAAGATGGTCTCTTGTGAGTTTTGGGGTGGCCGTGATATCCCAAGCATCGGGTGAGGGGACTTCCCTCCCCCGGGTCTTTCATTAACTGAACAGGTGAGAGCAAGGGCAAGAATCTGAACAGACCTGAGCAGGCATGGGCTGGTATTGAAGCTCTCGCTTCTTTCCCTACAAAGTACTTTCCAGTTTGTCTTTATTCCCATTTGACACATACTGTGTGTGCCCCAAGTGGACTGTGCTAGCCTCACAGAACAAGAGACAGTACAGAAACTAGCACCTGACCATCATCACATGGGCCACAGAGTGAATTCAAATTTCACACCAAGAACAAGTTTCATACTTAATGCTAATTGCACTGAGATCAAATGTAAACTCTGGATTATTTATAGTGGCCAAGATATAGAAACGACCCAAATGTTCCTTGAAAAACAGGTCAAGAGGAAAAATGTGAAGTAAGTTTATGTCTGTGCATGCTTTTCTGCTGCAAAATGCAGTTAATACAGTGTTGTGCACTTAAAAATATATGCAGAGGGCTAGAAAGATGGCTCAGTGCTTAAGAGCACACACTGCTCTTCTTGAGGACCTGAGTTCAATTCTCAGCACCTATATCAGGTTGCTTACAAGTGCCTGTAACACCAGGTCCAGAAGGATCACACACCTCTGACCACTGTGAGCACTTGCATTCATATGCAAATGCCTCCCCCCAACACAGACACATAATTAAAATGATGGAAACAAAAAAATTATGCAGAAGTACAACTCATTTATGTAAGTATTCTTATCACCAAAACATTTTGGGATTTTTGAATAGGCTATTACATTTATTTGCATAATGGTATCATTGATGTCCATGGTACCAATGTGTCCAAATCCACATAGTTTATGAATTCTACTTCAATAGGTTGTTTTTAAAAAAACAAAATAAACCAAATTTAGGAATATTATGTATGTGTGTATACATATACCACCGTGGGTGTACTTGTCCCAATAAATGTATACCTGGTGACATATGAGCTCACAAATCAGAAAAAGAGAAGTCCCTGTTTGGCTTCGACGAGAATAAAGCAAGTCTACTGCCCAGTGAAATTCATTTCTTGCACTCAGCCAAAAGCAGGCTGGTTGGGTTCTAAAGAGCAAAGGTTGGTTCTCCAGGGGTCATATCTGCTTAAGTTGCTAAAGGCACAGAAGGGAAACAGTGACCTCAAGAGATGGAAGGCAACAGCTGATCCATCCAGGTGAGCAGCGGTCTATCTACATCTGAAAGGAGAGGGGCTAGTGGAATAGCTATTGCCAGTGGCCCAGGCAATAGCGACTGCTTGGCCAAACAGATCAAATCTGGCTATTAGAATATCCCTGACACTCTGTATAATTACTGCCCCAAGGCTCCTTGGGAGTAGAAGACATAGCCAAGACTCAGGAGAAAGGTGATGAGCTAACAGGAAAGAGAATAAAAACATCTTTCTTCTGAAGCTTCAAATGGCCCTATGATCTTTCCTGACAAACAATTTTCCTTCATTTAGTGCAGCAACAGCAAGCTATGTCTAAGGAAGCGTGAAAATTTGTGCCTCGGCTCAGTCAGGCTCTCCATGCTGCCGACTTGTGCTTTAAGAAAGTGTTTGTATTTTAACTAGGCAGCAGATTTTGAGCAGAGGTCTTAAAGAGCCATCTTCCAGGATGATCCAGTCCAGAACCAGAATCAAGGAGGGAGCTGGACAAAATAAAAGAGCTCGGAGGCCTCCTGCCAGAGCTCTGCTTCTCCCACGGTGTTTTGGTGACTGGTCTCACAAAGTCTCTTGCTCCTTATCTACCCAATGAGGGGTGCTAATGCCTAGAAGCGCTGCACTGTGTGGGGACCCTGACTGGCTGGATTACAGGAAACCAGCATGGGCACCTGGCTGCCTCTGGCCCAGGAGCCTTCCCTTGCAAAGCTCTTGGCTCAACCCAGGAAAGAACACTACCACGTTTTTCTTGGCTTTTTATAGGGTGTTGAGCCAAGTATCTGTTTTTACATTTGAATGCGGCAGTTAACTGTAGCATAATAGGTTGCAGACCTTAGAGGAAAAATTGCTATGAGGCTTTAGCAGAGAACAGTGGGCCGGCTGCAGAGAACTGCACTGTCAGCAGATTCAGGCCGGGCACTCGGCCACCATTGCCTTTATTTTTAAAGGAGTTATTGACCTTCCAAAGGACCTGTGTTAAAATGGGGTGTGGGGAGAATGCTGCCAGGCATGATGGGATTGAAAGGGACCTCTTCGGAGTCTGGGAAGTTTTCTGGGTTCTCTCTCTCTCTCTCTCTCTCTCTCTCTCTCTCTCTCTCTCTCTCTCTCTCTCTTTCTTGTCTGTTTACTGTTATGGAAATTCTGAGTGTGACTTAGAGGCCTCTGGCTCTGAGCCAGGTAGAAAGGTTTGGGGCAGGAAGGGGGGTATAAAAGCAGGGATTCAACTGGGAAAAGACCAGAGTAGAAAAGCAGCTGTCTTGGCTCAGCCCCCAGAAGACTGCAAAAGACCAGTACCCACTGTAAAGACAGGAGCTCAAGGAAGACCGTGAAAGTTAGGGTATCATTGTCAGAGGGCTCCAGGCTTGATCAACATGCTGAGAACCTGCTAGAAACTGTTCTCCGTGTAGGAGGGCTCACCACTCACACCTTTCATTAATTTATTCATTCACCCTGCGAACAGTCCCTAGGACCTACTGCGTTTGAGACACACTGTTCACAGAGGTGACAGTTTCTGCCTCCTACTCCATGGGACTGACAGTCCAGCAAACACAGCCACTCTGAATGCTGTATGTGGGGGGAGACCAGAGCTACTAGGGGGGTGAGGAGCAGGTCACCGCACCCTGATGCGTTGAGAGGACGATCAGGAATGGCATGGCTGCTAATCTTGTGCTGAGGATCCAAGTGACTTAGTGTCTTCCCTGGAATTGATGTCAAGTGCAAATGACACATGGGCTGTGAGTGTCCCTTCTCTTGTGAGTATTGCTGTCTAAGGAGCTTTACATTGGGAACTCTGGAAAAGGTGGTGATGCCCTGGTATACAGGCTTTTAGGAGGATGGGAAGGGACTTTGCAGAAGACTGCCTTCCTAGAAACACAGATGTCACTTGGGTAGGCAGGCTGCTGGCCCTGAGCTTTAGGCATTCTGGAACTGAGATGGAGGTGGAAACCATCTGGCAGGGTAGAAAACAGAAAGCCCATGGCTAGCAGCAACCACAGCTTTGCTTCCCTGGCCTGCCTAGGCTCCCCACAAGCATAGACTTGTTTTCTGTTAAGCTCTCTGGAGTCGGGGGTGTGTGTGTGTGTGTGTGTGTGTGTGTGTGTGTGTGTGTGTGTGTGTGTGTGTGTGTGTGTGTGTGTGTGTGTTTCTTTCTTTCTTTTTTTTTTTTTTCTTTTACAGCCTGAAGAGAAACAGCACATGGCAACTTGCTGAGCTAAAGAAGTCAGACAACGGATCTAAAGTGAAGGAGTTAGCTCTGGAGCTGGTCCTGGCTGGCTGCCAGAGCCACTATTATTTTTCTTTCCTGGTCAATAATCACAGTGCTTGAAGATGATGAATACCTTTAGAGTTGGGGTAGGGGAGTCTGGCTCCTCGGACAGCTTATTAACAGCAACACAGAGCAAACAGGACTGCAGGGCTAATTGGATCCACCCTAGTGCACAGGCCACCTAATAATACTGTGCTTGTGCTGTCCTTATTTCAGCAAGTCTTAACTTCTGAAGACGTTCTGAACACGACCTTCCCACTACTCCTCTCCGTAACTCAAATGAGGCACCAGAAGAAAGACAAGCCATTGTGTTGTGTTTTCAACTTTCCTGTTTGCTGTCGTGACTTCAGGCTCTCACTTATTCACTCTCGTGGCGACAAGCAGAGCTCTGAGAACATCAGTCAACTTGAGCTTTTATGTACACCAGCATAAATATATTTTCCAGCGGCTTTTTTTTTTCTTTTTACCTCTTACTGAGTTAAAGGCACTAGAAACAATTCTTAAAAAGGGGAATTTTATTATTTTTCAATGCATGCTGACTCACTCAGATGTAGTCTGCAATGAAGTTTAGTGTCATGCTATCTGTGAAGAAAAGGTTCTGCTAAGTAAGGAGGACAAGGAAACAATCCCAGTGCTGCCCAGCCTACCTGAAGGCTACATTTGAACTGCAGTGGCACCCACCCACATGTAAACATTTGTATGCTACTTACAAATCCTGCTCCTTTCTTATAAGCTAATTCTTGAAGGACTTATTAATGACACATGTTCAACCTGTTTTCACTACTCCACTCATAAGAGATTCATCAAAGTACTCTCCTTTGCAAATAATCCCTCAAAGTTAGGTTGAGATCATAATATTGCTGCAGGTTAGAATTTTCTAAAATCAGACTGGGTAGGTTCCCAGCACCCACACAGCAGCTCCCAACTGACTGTAACTCCAGTACTATGGGGTCTGACTTTTGTGAACACACAACACATGCATGGTACACAAACATACACGCAGACAAAACACTCATACACATAAAGTAAACAAACAAAAAAACTATGTAAAAGGATGGCTAGAAGGGAAGGAGAGTGGATCTCACATAGTCAGCAAGATCTGTGGCCTTCATTCCTTCAGGGAGTGGTTTCAGAGGCAGAAGGTTTCTTGGGACCTAAAGGGACTTCCATTTGCTAAAGACTTTTTCTCCAGCCAAGACAGAGTTCCATCCATGGACCTAGCCCTAGAACATGCCACCTCCAGGCTTGCATCCCTCCTCTGTGGCTTCTGGTCAGCTACCTGTTTTCATCTGACACTTGGGTTCACCACCTCAAGGTTGGTAACCAGGACCTGAAATAATCAACCAGGATGGAGGATGGATCTACCATTTTAACTCGGCTCAGTCTTGACCAGCCTGGCTTGGTTTTGATACTTTGATCGCCCTCCACCTTTGATGACTGGCTCCACTCCCACCTTGGCAGTTTAACCAACACACACCCTCCCAAGCCAAGACTGCCAGGGAGGAAGCAGGACTACAGCTCCCTGTCAGCTCTCACAGGACTCCTTAGGCTCCCTTGTAGGTGAACTAACAGCTGCTAAATATCTGGCTTCAACTCTGGTTCACTTCCATCTCCACAAAGCCCAACTTCCAAAAGGCAGAACTAATGGTATTTAATGACATGCTGCTCTGCCACGTGGTTGGGAAATCTTCCATTCTAACGGAAAATGATTGATGATTTTCTTACTCACAACCTTTCTCTTCCTTTGAGTCAGAAGCATCCTTTACTTAGCCAACAGTCTCCTTATTTTCTCCCTTAACTTCTCAATAGACCCAAATATTTTCCATTGGATCAACTCTGTCTTTGATGTATCAACCAATTTTCTATAAAGCTTCTTTAAAATGCCTATTTACAAAATCAGAACATTTAAACTCATAGCACTACCTCTATTTAGTTAATAAAATCAGAACTGAGTACAACATAAATTATATGGGGGACATAAAATATGAAATAGGACTCCACCCTAATAAGGTTTCAAATGAGTCTCAGGACATAATTCTTGATAAAAGTGATGTGCCCTTCCTTATAGGGTGGTGTTCCTGGGCTTACACAAACACATGAAAACATTTTCAAGTCAAATATTAAATTTTCTCTCTGCCTCTTACCATGTCTTTGCTTCCTCAAGGTGTGTATATTGAGACACTAACTCCCAATATTAAGAGTTTGAAAATATATCCTTAAAGAAGTGATTAGGTTACAATAAAGTAGATCTTTACAATATGATGTGTCTTGAATAGGAATCTGGATATAGATATACAAATATAATCAGTTGTCCTCCTCCCTCACAGTGGAGTCTCCTAGGACAAGAGCACAGCCCTGAAAATGCTGTTTTCTATGATATGAAGCAATTCAGAGCAGGGTATAGCATGATCTTAACATTTATTCAGGGAAATGTGAATTAAAACTACATTGAGATGCTGTCTTATCACAAAACGGCCATAGTATTAAGAAAACTGACAACCATTGCTGGTGAGGATGTGGGGAGAGGGACCTAATTCACTGCTGGCAGGAAGGTAAACTGGTACAGCCATTATGAAAATCATTAGGAAGTTTCTAATTAGAAATAAAAGAATATGACCCAGCTGTACTACTCCTGGACATATACCCAACGGGCTCCATATCCTACCGCAGAGGTATTTGCACACCATGTTTATTGCTACTTGATTCACAACACCAGGAAAATGGGATCCTCCTATATGTACATCAACAGAGGAATGGACACCGAGACTAGAGTACATATGCACAATGGGACCTGTACTCAGCTGTACTGAAAGTGAAATTATGAAAATTTGGGAAAATCTGATTGGGAAAAACTAGAAAGGACTATATTGAGGTGACTCAAACTCAGCAAGACAAGAACCACATTCTCTCTCATATGCTAATCCTAGCCTGATGTGTACATGTGAATGTATGTAAATGAGAATAATTACAGGCAATACCCCCCCCAAAAAAAAAACAAGGAGGAGAAGAAGAGGAAGTCAAAAGATATGTTGAAGAAGGGGATCAGAGCAAATGGACATGGTGACGTCAAAGTGGAAAGGAAGTTGTAGAGAGAGACTACAATTTGGGGGTCGGGAGATGGGGAAACAAATGGGAGGAGAATTAACAAAGACAAATTCTGTTTGAAACACTACAAAGAAAACTCTTACTGTGTATTTAATTTTTTATTTATTTATTTATTTTTAAAACAGAAGGGTCATCATATAAGGCAGGGCAAGAAGCATGGGTGATTGTTAAAGGGCTTATGTTTGGCAGGCTAGACCCTTGACAATAGTACCTCCCCAAGCTTCGGCTTGGAGACGATCACCCCAAAATAGGAAAGGAGAGTAGTAGTATGCCAGGGAGAGCAGGGGCTGTCTCCTCAGCTTCCAAGACTGCAGTGGGCACACACTTTTCTTTCTTTCTTTTTTTTTTTTTAACAACTCCCACTCCTTTCAGTCAAAAAGGGACAGCACCCAGTGGTCTTCAGCACTGGTTTCCTCCAGGGTGACAGCCCAAAGACATTTGCCTCTCTCCTTTCCTGCCCACCCTTCCTTTTTCTATTATGTCCAAAGTGGCTCAGAGGCAAGTGCCAATTGCCAAGTACAGTTCCGCTTTGTAGTTTGTTCACACCTTTGATCCCACAGTTTCAAAGCACAGTACAAATGTTGACTTGTCCTCAGACACCCCAAGAGGGGCAGGTAGGTGGCATATGCTATTATCATCTTGTTTTATAGAAGTAAACCAGGCTTGGAGCCATGAAGTGTCTTGCTGCCGGCCCTGTGGGGAATAATTATATGTCCAGGGGATATACATCTAGTCATCAGCCACATAATATTACAGCTGAAATGCCACATGTGTCAGCCCCCTAATTGATAACCCTTGCTTTCTTCTTTCTTCTTCTTCCCTTGGAGTTTGAGATCTCTAATAATCATATAAATAGGTCCTGCAATCTGCTAAAATCAGAACTCTTTTCAGGAAGCAGGGTGACAGCTCTGTTGGTCACATGCTTGCCATGCAAGCATGAGGATTTGAGTTCAGCCTCCCAGGACCCATGGTTCTTGTGGTCCATGGTCATAATCCCAGTGACAGAGAGACAAGTGCATCCTTGTCACAAGACAAGGACTTGTGAGCCAGCTAGGGCAGCCTACTTGGTGAGTCCCAGGCGCGCGCGTGCGCGTGCGCGTGCGCGTGCGCGTGCGTGTGCGTGCGCGCGTGCGTGTGCGTGTGCGTGTGTGCGTGTGTGTGTGCGTGTGTGTGTGTTGTGTGTGTGTGTGTGTGTGTGTGTTGTGTGTGTGTGTGTGTGTGTGTGTGTGTGTGTGTGTGTATACACACACATATACATGTGATCACATTACTTAAAACATACCTGAATATCCGGGCGGTGGTGGCGCACGCCTTTAATCCCAGCACTTGGGAGGTAGAGGCAGGCGGATCTTTGTGAGTTCGAGGCCAGCCTGGTCTACAAAGCGAGTCCAGGACAGCCAGAGATATTCAGAGAAACCCTGTCTCGAAAAACCAAAAAAAAAAAAAAAAACATACCTGAATAAACCAGAGACCCAAGGATTTGTCAGTCATTATAAGAGGGCCCGGTTATAAAGTGCCTTATCTATATCTGGCTGGCTGGCTGCCTATCTATCTATCTATCTATCTTCCTCCCTTTTTCCCTCCCTTCCTTTTTCCCTTGTCTTTCTTTCTTGGTTAAACAGGGTAGAGTGTAGCCCATTCTGTACTCAAATTCATTATGTTCAAAGCTGACTTTGAACTCCTGACTCTCCTCACCTCTACCTTCCAAGTCCTAGGATTGCAGGCACACAGTACTGTGCCTAGCTACAAAGTATTATGTAAATTGAGGATTTAATGGTAGGAAGATACTTGGTGCACTTTAATTAGATGCACAAACAGACAAGCAGGCAGGCTGGTGGAGAATGAACACGAGCTATGGAGAACTGAAGAGTGAGCATCTGCGAGGTGAAAGTGAGCTTTGAAACAGCCTGTGAATAGTCTGTGGATTGTAAATGACATCGAACTTCCACTTCTTTAGATGTTCCTACTTCCTTTACTGCCAGTCCTTACAGTGTGGCCCCCCTTTTTTAACCTGAGATTGGAAATACTCAGCCAGGGCTCAGTACCCATGCTGCAACTTGTATGTCTGAGGCCACAGAGCGTTAAATGAGCCATCACTCCTCATGTCTTCAGACTCTCATCAGCACAACAGAGCTGATCATTCCTTAAGCTGTGTGTAGACTTCATAAATGTGATTCCAAGTGGGGTACTTTTCTAACTATTACATCAGCCACAAAATCCCACCCCCTACCTTTTTCATCTTTTCTAGTATTGAACCTAAAGTCCTAGAGCCACTGAGTTATTTGTCTTGTCAGAATTTACTTTCAGACATGGTCTCAAAAACTGCCCAGGTTGGCCTTGAACTCACTCTGTAGCATAGGTAGGCCTTCTCTGAACTTGTAGTCGCCCTGCCTCTGCCTCTTGAGGAGCTGGGATTTAGGATTGTGCTACCAGGTCCAGTTGCAATTGTCCCTTAATCTAGCTGTCTTAAGAATAGTACAATATTGGCTTTGGCACACAGGAGTTATGGCCCTTGTAAGTGGCACCATAGCAAACGCACTGATCCTCATGGCCCGTTATTGCAGGCCATCTGAAATCCAGGGATGTGAGCTGGGGGAGAGATCTGAGTAACACCAGTTATGCCGCTTAAAGGGTGTTACTGTAAGTTTATATGATTGTGTTATTTTCTCTGTTTTACTCTTACTCGGCTATCATCTAAATAATTGAGACTCTTTATATTACTTGTTAACCATGCTTCACAACACAAAACTGAGCAGTTGCTACCCTATTCTTAACCCACTATGCTAATCTGGCTCCCGCCCAGCATAAATCTTAGAAATACTTGCACTTTTGGCTCCGGCTTCAGCTGCACATCTTCTCCTAGTCTCTCCTGCCTCTGCCTCCTCTTGAATCCCCTTCCTCTCCTTAACTCCTCCTCCCCTCGAGGGCAGGAAGTCCTGCCCTATTCTCTCCCCTGCTCAATGATTGGCTGTAAGCTGCTTTATTGGCATATCAAGGGACAACTGAGGAGCAGTGTTTATATATCATTGAAGAAATGAGCTCTTCAGAACAAAGACTGAATAACCTTACGCCTACAAAGGGCACTAACAAATCTCACACAGGAGAAACAGAAATTCAAATAGACACCATGTACTTTGGGAAAAGTACACAAGACATAAAACATTTTTTAGAAATGAGATAGTTGGCATGTTGATCAGTCAACAGCAGCTATTAACCACCATCATCATTGCCAGGTTAATTACGCACAGATGAAGAGCCAGTCTGGCCCACAGCAATTCTACAGGCATCTAGTTCAGAGGAAACTTGGAGGCTAAGGGACAGAAGGGCAACTCAAAGAATAGAAGCCAGCTAAGGAGAATACCCTCAGACATCCCTGCTACTGCCTGTACAGAGGGGCCAGACTGTCACTCGGGTTGTCCACCTTTGCATTCCCAGTCAGGGTTGCCTCATCCCTGAGGCTGGTGACCACTTGACAGCAATTTGACAACTTCCCACAACCCTGTCACTCTGGCCACTGTGTGTCCTGGACCTAGACTCTGTGCTTCTCAGGTGACTATAGTCAGACACTCATCTAAGACTCAAAGCCACCATGTATGTGCAAGTGGGGCACCCTGGGGAGAAGAGTAACTCCTGACAGGGGGCAGAACCTGCAACCTGGCTTTTCACATAAGCAAGCCCAGGTGAACACTTTCTTCCACACAGTTATCCTTCTAAGGAAGAATGGTGCCAGATCCCCACAGATACCCAAATCCACAAATGTCCAAGGGGTTTATGTGAAGAAGAAATTGTAGCTATCTAAAGCCTATAGTGCCACACAGGTCTAACATGCAGCTCCATGGAGTATTTGCTCCAGGATAGCTATGACTATGCCCTTGCACGCTTGTAGATGACAAGGTTTTATGGCAATACCCAAGGTGGAGTACCCCTGAAACCTTGTCCTCTTGTACACTTACCATCTCTAGGCTACTTATGACACCCAAGACCATGTAGATGCAGGGAAAACAGTTCTCATGCTGTTTAGGGAGGAATGACAAGAGTCTGTCCACTATCACTACAGATGGAACTTTTCAGATATGTTTGATCCACGTTCAGTTGGATTCACAGATGAGAAGTTGTGAATATGGATGGCTGCTTGCACCCAGGGGAGGTAGAACTGTTTGTATCCCACTTGAGTCAACAAGGACAGTCCTAACACTTTCCCCAGGAGCAAGGCCAAACTAGATTCTGAGCAGCGTGGATTTTATAGCACTTGCAAAAGGAGCCTGTATTTAAGAACAGAACACACATTAAGTGGAAGCCTTTAAAAAAATCATAAAAGCTCTAAGGGCTTAAGCTTCATTACCTCTGTGGATCTCTCTCTCTCTTGTCCTCTCTCTCTCTCTCTCTCTCTCTCTCTTCCCCCTTCCTTTCCTCCTCCTTCTCTCTCCCCTTGCTCCCTTCCTCTTTCCATTCCTTCTTCTGTTCTTCCCTCTCTGTCTCTTGCTCTCATTTCTGGTTCCTTTGAATTGGGAGGTATTCATATAACTCAGTTTTATTTTCTGGAAAATTCTTAGCATCTGTCCCACTGAGACTCTCCGGGAGCACAAAGAAGCCCTGCTGGCACTGGGGGAAGGACTCAAGGCAGAGCCCAGACTCACACAAAGTCAGTGCTATTGTTTCTGCAGGACTCCCTAGAGAGCTGTGGGCTCTGAACTCTGTTTAGCTGTCAACTCACAACTCACTGTCATGAGGATATTGTGCCCCTTTACAGATCACATCAACATCCCAAGTCACAGATCCTAAGAATGGCATTTTTTTGGAGGCAGGCTCTTCACAAGAGTAATGACATAAAATCAGGTCACTGGTCTGTTAGTGATGGGGTAGTGTTAAGCATTCTAAATTTAATTAATTGGTCCTGCTTGCTGTTACTTACATTGACTCTGATTGGTTAAAATAAATGCTGAGGCCTGAGTTTGGGCAAAGACAGAGAAAGGTGGGACTTCCTGAGATTAGAACAGGAAGCCTGTGCTTTAGACAGAGGATGAATTCATTCCAGCCAGCAGCAGGAAGAAGGAGGCACACACCATGGGTTAGAGAAAAGAACCTCATTCCACATGGCCAGGAACATCGGCATATCATGGAGAATGACAGTCCAAAGGGACATATGTATGTATCCAGTCATATTTGGGTAATAGAATTATGAGCTAGCTTAGATGGGCTAGGATTGCACAATTCAGGCCAAAGCTTGTGAAAATCCACGTGGTGTCTGTTTGTACTCATTTATAATGGCTGGTTAAGGATTAGCTGCCGAACCAATCAATTAAATATAGCCTAAATACTGGTTAAACAATTTATTTAATTATTTCTACAAATGGTGCCCCAATGTAATTTAATTAATTTTTTTACATGTTAGAATCTTTATAGGAGAGGGAATCAGAAACTAACATATGAACTGAAGAGTGGACACCACATGGGCCTGAAGCCACAAATTGCTTCCGTGTTTCTCCAAACCAAGAGATGCTAGTGATTGACAGTAGGCTACTAGCAGCTGGGAGTGGCCTCCCAGGGACCCTACCCACAGCTTTCTGGAGGAGTCCTGATACCCACCCTTCCATCCCCTGTCTTCAAGAACAGTACAACAACTCTATATATACTAAGTCATCATTTTCTGGTACTTTGTCATAGTTATCCTTGTAAGTGAATATAGCCACCTTGGGTACCACTTTTCTCCACATGACTAGCCATAAAGTGAAGACTAAAGTGACGCCTTGGTCACTGAGGCTGAAGACAGCAGTGGAGGAGGCAGGACCATGGCTTTGCTCCTCTCTGTACTACAGCCATTCTCTAAGCAGGTCTGTCACCTCATGGGGTCTTTAAAGCAAACAAAAGCACAATTGTGTTACTATTGACTTTGTAGAACTCATCCATCAGACATGAAAGTTTGAGAAATTTCTAGAGAAGATGTCAAGAATCTCCCTTGAGCGTTCTAGAATCTGCTAGCCATTCTCCCACTCACAACGCCTCCACTCCGGGTCAGGGGTGTTCCACTCAAGACATGCTATCATGTGCCGAGTGTTTAGGGTTATGTCCATGCTGGGCCAGCAGGCTGGGAACAGAATTCCACAGGACAAGGCCAGGCTGCTCAGGAACTGTAGCCTGGTGAGAAAACATGGAGGTGTAAGAAAAGGCTATAGTGAGATATTCCAACCACAGCTATGTGAGCTCAGGAAAGAGAGTCTCCTTAGGGAACACCTCAGAGGAGATGACATTCGAGTAAGGCTGTAAAGAATGAGTAAGAGCTTTTGCCAAAGAGACAAAAAGAGGGAAAACATGGCAAGTTTGTGGTATCAAACAGCTCAGGGTGACAGGGGGCAGCGATTAGTCTGGAGAGAGAACCCTTTAAAAAGAGCAGGCCAGATTTGTGAGATGGATTAAGTAGGACAGAACACCAGCTCTTCTGGGTCTTCCTTGTACTCTGGTAACAACACAGGCTTCAGGAAATCTGACCTGGGCACCATGCACAACACAAGGGAAGTCCCTCATGAGGTTTGCTGATTTCCTCCATTTGTACCAAATATCCTGAAAAGATGCTCAGGAAGGAGCTGGAATGAGAGCAGAAGGAGCCTGAGAAGGAGACCAAGGCCTTCACTCTTCTCTGAAGTCTGACTTCCTACCTGTTAGCTTCCCCTCCACTCTTCTTCAGTGGGTCAGGCCACCAGAAGACCCACCATGGAGAAAGGCTCCTGTAGGGAGCTCCCTGTTTCAGCGGCTAATCTGATCACCTGCAGGCTGTCAGTCAGCAGACACTTCAAGCACTGTGACGTAGGGGTACCAGAAGCACATCGCACCTTTTCTCCTAGGGTCAGTGGACAGGCTAAGAGCCCAGCACTAGCATCCAGAGACCCTGGTATCCAGGCTCAGATGTGCAATTTTTAAAAGCTGGGTGACCTCAAGAGTACTGATCTTTGCTTTCCTCATTCTTAAAATTAGGTTTGTGACACTTTCCCCTGGGAAGAAGGCAGAATGAAATGGTGGATGTGGGAGTCCCTTCTCATCAGAGGATTGTAGGGGTTAGATAAATTAGATTTAGAAAATATATAGGAGTTTCTGATACTGTCTCTTAATTCGGGGCCTGAAGAGCATTATCAACATGAAGTCAACAAAAACAGGAAAGACTCAATAGACTAAAAAACAAGTTTGAAGTCAGGAAAAACAGGAAAGACTCAAGACTTGAAGAAACAAAGTATCTGGCCTGACATTGTTTTCAGCTGCTAAGTGGGCGGAGCCCAAATTAAGCTGAAACAGAGTTCCTTCTATTTAAGGACAGTGCGTGGAGCCCAGAAGAGAAGAGGCCCCTGATGCTAGAGAGCTCCAAGAGTCCTGCTAAAAAAAGGGCTGGCCATTGATGGCCAGCTCTCTCCCTAAAGCAGAAAGAAGCCGGTGAGCAAAGAAAGCCTAAGCAAGACACCAAAAGGCCAAGGACTGGACCCTGTGGCTCAGCTTTTGCCTAGAGGGGTTTGATCTGTCCAAACAGTGGCCTAAAGGAAACGGTGCCTGGCTTTAAGGACTGAGGCAGAGCAGCTGAGTTCCTGATTCAAAAGAAGTAAGTTGGCCTACAGACGGCTGGGGTCTCCCACAGAAAAAAAAAGCATGAAGCCTTATTTAAGGTGAGACTGCAATAACCAACGACCCTGACGAACCTACATCTGAGAGATCCAAAAGAAGGACTGCTAAGTGTGTTAAAGAATCTACAACAAAGACTGTGTTCCTGACGACTGAGGACCTGCCCCAGAGACTATATCATTCTAAAAGGTTATAAAAGTAGTTGTTATAATTATCAATAGGTTTAGTGGATAGGTTAAAGGGGTTGTAGGAATTTATAGGATTAATAGTTAAGAAATTGTTGGTGTTATAAGTGAATTTAGTAATAAATAAATAAGTGTTAAATAATAATTTAAAAGTTCGGTTACAGGATTCCTGAACAAATCTTACTTGGTACTGTGTCCCAACCAGTTAGGTAAGTATTCACATATATTCATTAGAAGTCTCTCTACCAACTTCCAGGAAGCCAAGCCAAGCTGGTAAAAGCAACAAAGCAGTTTATTGTCTCATTTACCTGAAACAATCCAGGGAAAGCTCAGAGACCAAGAAAGAAGGATGAGCTGGGGCTTCTGGGTACCTAGGGTCTGGGATGCTCCCTAGGGCTCATCTGTGTGTCTCATTTCTCTCCGCACGGTGACTTTCTGCATGACACTTTCATTCTCAAAGAACCAGGAAAGAGTTTGAGTGCTGGCATCCTGAGCCTGGGGGGCCAATGAGAGCAGAAAGGATGGAAAATAGTCTGAAGACAGTGGAGGGGGCCACACTGCCCACTGCAGAGGGTTTCCTATTACACCCACTGCCTTTCCTAGCACAGTAGCCTGCCATTCTGGAAAAGTCTGTCTTGTCACATGCTGGGTCCAGGCCTAGGAAGAGATGGCTGCTTCTCCTGCTATGGTAAGTCTCACCTTCACCAGGGAAACACTTCACTGCAGAAACACATGTAGGTTTACAGGAGAATGATACAGATGAGGACAAGGACGCTTCTCATGAAAGGTTCACAAGACAAAAACAAACAAACAAAAAACCAAATCTGGCTGCTAGAAAAAGTGACATGAGGTGTGGTGTCCCCATACAAGGGGAACTGGATACGACATGGAAAGGAGTTTGTGCTGATTCATAATTCAGTGTGAATGGCTCCACAGAACAGTGCCCCAAATGGAAAAAGCCCATCCCAGAAGACCAAAGTTCTGTGTGGCCACAAAATACAGAACAAACTATAGAGGCAGAAACCAACTTAACAGATTCCAAATGCTGGCATATAGAGCCAAGGAGACCTGGAACCTCCCTACCCTAATGTGCATTTCCTTCTATGTGAGAAATATGTTCTAAAATTAGGTCCTTGTGGGGGTCATGCACTTCTGTACATATCTCAAAACCCACCAATTTGTATAATTGAAGATGCATTTCATATTCTATGGTATGTGGTATCCATCTTAGAAACACAAGATGAACAAATAGAAAGGCTATGTAGAAAATGTATGTAAGAGGTGGGTGTGGTGGCAAATGCCTGTCATCCCAGCATTTCAGAGTCTGGGGCAGAAGGACTCTGTAAGTTTGAGCCCAACATGGTCTACAAACCAAGCTCCGGGCCAGTAGGGACCTGGTAAGAGAGAGGGTGGGGCAGAAAAATGGAAGGGGGACTGATTGTAGAGATGTTAGAGGAGTCAGACAGGCAGGTAAAATGGAATGGATGCTGAGACTCAGGTTGCAGAAGGACCAGGCCTCCAAAGGGGGATCACTCAAGGTAGAGGGGAAGGCAAGGCAGTCAAAGGCCCTGAAGTAAGGAGGTGCTCTGTGATGCCAAGAAGCTAAGCAGTATAGAGCAGGTCTAGACAGATCATCTGACTTTGGTGGATTTAGTTCTAAGCACAGAATAGTCACTGGGAGAATGTAAGACAATGGGTGACATGACCCCTATTATGTTCTAAACATCATTCCAGCTAATAAAAGGAGAATGGATTAGAAGAGGTTAGTACTTAATGTTCTTTGATGAAAGACAAAATATTGAGAGCGAAGAAAAAAAAATAGTACTGAGTCTCTGGCTTTAAAGGGTGAACAGCGCAGTGGAAAAAAAAGACACCCATTGATACATATAATCTTAGAAGAAACCCAATGGAGGCAATTCCAGGAAGGTAGGGAGGGAAGATTACTGGGACTTCAGAAGATGCGGTTACCTGGGAAGAATCATAAATAAGAAGACACTTAGCAGAACAAAGGAGGGAGAGTGATCTCCTGGTGGTCAAAACAACATCTACAAGGCCTGGAAGTGAGAAAGCTCAGGGTTTCCTGAAAGATGTCTTGCAGGACATGGTAACACACACCCACAATCCCAGTATGTGGAGGTGGCGACAGGAACGTCAGCAGTTAAAAGTCCTCCTCAGCTGTATGTTGAGAAGGCCGGCAAGGCCACATGAGACTCTGTCCTAACCAGGGAAAAATGAAAAGGAAGCAGGAGTATGCTGCCCAGTTACTCTTCAGTAAAAGAACGAGACAGAGCAGAGGTGATGGGAGATAATGCTAATAACAATTAACACTCGCTAAGTGCTATTATGATGTTTTAATATAAATGAGGGCACGCTTGATTCTCAAAGGAAGAATGTGAGGTAGCCACTATTAATATGGCCTATAGGAGTCAAGAACCTAACAGGACAGAAAGACTCACTAAATGTTACAATTCAAAGGAAGTTTGTTTTCAAAGGGTTATTTCTAATATCATGGGTAGAGAAACTTCTGAGCACAGAGAAAGAACCTTTCTTTGACCCACAACAGCAGAGTCATCAATAAGCTGAGAGCTAAAGGCACAAGGGGAAAGAATCTAAATCCGGGACAGAAAATTATACAGAGGCCACCTTAAGATAAGTGTGACTTTTAGTCAAAGGATGGAGCCGCCCTGAAGTGACCTTGAAGGGAGGATGGAGGAGTGTAAACACCATGACTTCATCTCTTCCCTCCCTTCCTCTGATTCCTGTCACAACTCCCAACTTTCTGGATTGACCGGAAACCACAGCCCAGAAAAGCCTGGTGATGTGGTCCATGGGGCTAACCTCTAATAGCTGATAACCAAGGTCAGAAGGGAAAGAGAGGTCCCTTTCTGCCTGAAGTTTTAGGACAGAAGTACAATATTGACTGAGCATGTCTACAGACCAAATGTCAGAGAGCTTTGATACAATGGAAGTAAAAATTACCTGAAGCCAGAAAATCAGTAAGGTCACAATCAGTTTATTAAGAGGGAGTGACCTAGGGATGAAAGGAGGGCTAAAAAGAAGGGACTTGATCAAGAGCATTAAAAACAAATAAATACATCCGCTCCATTACCTATGCCCAGTAATAGGGTACAGTGAAGATCTGGGATAAGGAAGGGAAATAGCCAGGGTACCATGGCAGATTTCAACCTGGATTTTAAGGAAAGAGATGCTTCCTATTGAAGAAACTGAGCAAAACAGTCTGAGGTGAGTAAGCTTACAGTCAAAGGTCTTTTATTTGAAACTCACCTACACCCACTTCAAAAACAAAGGAGGAATTATTGGAGTATAGGATTTATCTCAAGTTGAGTGTCAAGAAGTACAGACGAACCTCAAGTCAAGTGAGCAGAGGCAGGACTTGGCCAGGTACCTGAGGACCGTCACTCTTCGGTGATGCTGAGTCATCCCAAGGCTTCAGAGCCTCCCATCCCTGGCTCCATTTGCTCTGACTATGCTTACAAACCAGCTTTCTCCGCATACCTGGTCTCAGAGACAACTGCCATCCACAGTAACAGCTTCACATTACTGTTCGGACTGCCCCGACCATGCATACCATTAGTGCTGCTAGAACACCAGGTTCATGGAGACTGGCTCCAACCAGCTGTGAGGCTCATACCCTGTAATCACAGCGAGAGATGCTGACAAAGGAGGCTGTGTGTGGATGGCAAAGGACTGAATCCTGAGGAGTATTTCCACTCCCAGGAGAAGGGAGAGGATGGCAGTAAGGATATCCGTGGGGAATGCAGTGAAGGAAGAGGAAAAAGAAAGAGGAGAACACACAGTCCTGGCCTCAAAGGGAGGCTGATCCCCCCCACTCCCTCCCCACCCCCACCCCGTCATCAATCACAGAGACTGAGCGCTTCTGCGGGACAAGGAGCCAGTGATCATACTGTACCAAATGGAGATGTTGAAGAAAGAGAATAAATGCTAAAAGAGGAATGTGGTCCTTAGTGACCTCTAAGGAGGCAGTTACAGGATCAAAGAAAGCTGTGAGGATAGCCTAGTCGTGGAGCAAGTTCTGGGATGGCAGAGACTCAGAGGAAGTAGAATCATCAACGTTATTACTGCTTCTGCCATTTATTTTTAGACTAGGAGAGATTTGTATGAATCCGGAAAGATAGCCGAGAAAGAGGTATTAAACATAAATGCACAAAATGAGCTTGGGAGGGGCACTGAGGAGGAAGGGGTGACTAAGAGGAATTTTGATACAGACAGACCATGTCTTAAAGCCAAAGCAGGGGGTTCCGTGGTGAAAGGTGCTAACCATGCCTATATGAAGCCCTTAGGCTCACATCCCCAGCACCCTTGTAAAAAGCTGGGTGTGGCCATGTGCACCTGCAATCTCAGTGCTAGAGAGGAGGAGACAGGGGGTTGCTGACTAGACTAGCCAAATGGGCGAGACCCAGGTTCGGCGAGATACGGTGCCTCAGAAACTAAGGTGGGGAGCAGGAAGGCACCGGGTGTCAACCCCTGGCCTCCACAGATGGAAAAGACACTAATGGGGGATGCGAATCATCCAGCAAGCTCCTGCTGCCACAGAAGAGAGGCCCACAATTCCCAAAGGGCTGGTGCCCCACAGGGCTCCTACTATCTAGGATTGGCCTGAAGACAGACATTAAGGCCCATCCCCCAGCATAAGATGAGACATAAAAAGGACACATAGTAAGAAGCATGTACTGTGTGAGCTCAATCAGTAGTGACATAATTCATAGGAATACTGACAAAAAGGATCGAGGGTGAGGAAAATGACACTGGTGAAGGCATTTGGTCCTGGGGGATTGCAGCAATGGGTGCAATTGTTTTCTTTCTTCGCCCCTATCATTTTGCATGTCTGTGGGAAGAGTATTGTTCAAGGAAAGCACAAAGGTTTTGGAGTGCAGCCACCCCACTATACCCACCAGCAGTTAGAAGTTATATAGACCACCCACCAAGACCCAAGCATTGTCCTCAAGGCTTTGCATACGTTAATTCTAATCTTTCCAACAATCCTCCCAGCTCTATGTGCATACAGTGAAACTCTGCCAAGCCCAAACCTTACTCCTCATCCTTTCTACTTAGGCTGAGAACTGCTCTAGTCGTCGTACCTGACTCTCCTACTGAATGCCAGACCCTGAGCAAAATATTGTGGCTCTCTGGGTTTCTCCATTTGTAAACTGGCAATTTTTTTAAGTGAAAATAAAAACAAGTAAAAATTACAGGGACATAGATTTGCCACCAGCTCATGAGCCTCCAAGATAAAGGGGGTGGGAAGAGCTTCCAGGTAAGGAGCTGGGAATTCAGCTTTTTGGAGCCCTTGAGGCTCTGTTGTGTGCCCTTGGTCAAGCTGTTTGGCACAAGAACCAAGGAAACCCAGGCTCTCTAGAAATACAGAGGTTGGGTTAGGCTCTTCTAGGATGCTAGCGTGAGCCCCAGAATGAAGTGACCAATGATGAGATAACAAATCAGTTCTTTTCCCAACTGTTCTGAACACTTTGCCCACTCAGAGTTCTGGCCGCAGAGCAGTCTTAAGGGAGCTTCAGGGCAAAAGAGAATCCACAGAGCAGCTGTGGCTGCTCTGCCCAGTGAGAACTTCCCTTTGAAGCAGGCTCCCCCCACACCCCCCACTGCTTGCTGAGGAAATCAATACCCATGGCAAAGGTTGTGATGCAGATGAAGATGAAGGTCTCGGAGAAACGTCTTCTCGCTTGCCCATATCTGACCTCAAGTATCACAAATGCAGATTACAATGACTTTAACTTTAAAGCTCATGGTAGTGTCCTGCACAAAATATGGCCTTATTAAATGGTAGCTTTTATTTTTGTTTCTTAAAAAAAGTTTATGCTAAGCTTCTGTTACCTTTTATTAGATTAAAAGAAATGAATTTTTTTTAAATGTACTTACATTTTTTTCCCAGGGTCATAGCTGCAAAGTAAGGCTAAGATGGGATGGTCATATCGCAAAAAGTATTTAATTTTTATTTCATACATTTATTCAGCTATATATAGGACACATGGATATTGGCTTTTTATTCCTTAGTTTTAAAAACATACTGTTCTTCTTGAAGAAACTCATTAATAAACTCAAAATTACGAAGATGAAGGCTCTCTTGGGTATTCCCTTTCCATAACCCACAACAGAGAAACGTGACTGAAACAAGACAAGGGCCATAGAATTACAGATCCAAATATCAGCTGACTAGCGTGTAGGGTGAGGCAAAGGTCAGGTAGCCAAGAGAGGGAAGGCACTCAGCAGCCAGCAGGATGGGTGAAGAAAGGAGCTGTGATATCCACATACAGTGTTGCTCCATGTGCCATGCTCAGGGTGCTGTGCTGAGGGAAGTAAGCACAGGCTTCGAACTCTTCACGCTAAGGGAAAGCCCTTCTCCGTTGGCATCGTGCTCTATTAAGGCCATCGGTGGACTGGATACGCTCACCCACACTGGTGAGGCAGGGCTGTCTCCTTTACTGAATCAAGACTCAAATCCTAGCATCTTTTGGATACACCCTAACAGACTCTCCCTGGCACTGCATGGCCACACTCCCCATGGCCTTGGAAAGTGGACAAATTAAATTAAATATCAGAGAAGACGAACTATTTCAGAGGTTGCCTCACAACACTCTGAGTGGATTTAACATCACTGAATGGAATTAACGTCAACGAACTAGACTCATAAAAAAAGTTAAGGTGGGTTTTTTTTTTAAATGTTACTATACACAACTGCCAATCAATTGTTTCCACAGCTCTCCACTCACTCTTCAAGACACATGTAAAAATACACTGAAGCTATTTTCTAAAAGTAGTGTCAAAATAAGCCACTAAATCCTGAACCAGATGTCTGCTGAAGGTGATGGAAGAGTGGAGAGAGACGGGTCAAAGCAGACCAAGCTTGGTCGTTATTCCCCAGGTGACAGGAGGAGCTTGTGTCTTTCTTAGCACACTGACAGCAGTCAACTGTGGGTGACAGTTCTGGCATGCTGCCGAGCGTTGGGTAGAGTGGCCTCTTCCCTCTGCCTGGGCTGTGACTCCTGCGTTCCTGCAGCCCGCTGCTGTCCTCTACAGCCCCCTCCAGCTCCTCAGGTACCTGCATCAGAATGTCAGCCCACAGCCTGAAGGAACAATACCTGAAGCAGATGAGACCTGGTCCTGCCCTGGGCGTCACTTAAGTACCTGCTGTTGCCTGAGACAGTTTAATCCAGGACAACTTGACCTCCACTCTGCAAGACCAAGTCAAGAGTCGTGATGTAGAAAATGACTAAAATGCGGTAGTGGAAGAAACCATTTTAGGAGAGAAAATCACCAAGTTCACCAGCCAGGCTGCTGCTTGCTGCTAACAATGGGAAGCCGTCCCTGGAGCAGAGAGGGGGCCGTGCTCTGTACCTGACAAGAAGTCTAAGTTAGTCTGCAGATGGGATAGGCTCCAGGTATTGTGTTACTCAGAAGCTCATCAGGGCTGGCTTCCATGACCCTGCCACAGAGGCAATGCTGAATTGCCACCGAGGTGGGCTGAATCCCCAGGCTGCTGGCAAGATGGCAGCAGGGCTGGAGCCAGGAGAACAGGCCTCCTCTTCCTGTTTCTCTATCTCAGTGTAGAAGACATTCCTCTTCTCTCATTGACCAGAAATGCAGCCACAGGTTCATGGCTCAGTTGTTTATTACAAGAAAAAGATCTATATCTCAAATAGCCAAGTCAAATTATTCCGGAGACCATAGTGTCCACTGAAGAACAGAAATAGCCCCATAGATATAGAAAAGTCACCACTGTGCTTTTCAGAGCAGAACCAGAGGCGTTCCCTCTGACCCTGTTACCCATGATTTCAGTCTCAGCTCACAGCACTGTCTGTTTCAGCACTGAACCATTCATCTAGAGAGAGGCAGGGTAGGGAAGAGCGGGTTATATTCCACGGCTCTCCTAGAGACTTTTGTGTGTCACTGAAAAGCTTGCTAAGCCTTACAGGTTTCTTACCATGGTTCCGTCAGATTCTCTGACCATCTATACTTTCCCCAGATGACTTAAAGTACCTTGCAGATACTCCATTGCTTAAATCTCATCTTGAGAAGGTGCTGTTCTGGAGACCCTGCACCCAGAGGACGGGAGTGTAGTACTTGTCCTATCATGTCCTTGTGGCTTGTTCCCCCCCAAATACCTTTGAGTTCAGAAATTATGGCCTGTTTGTGGCTGTATGTTCAATGCCCTGAACAGTAGCCAGCACAGAGAAAAGGACAGGCTGACGACTATGTGACAGAAAGCAAAGGCGAAGGAATGAACCAAAATGAGACGAGTCAGACAAAACTGGCGTTGGTCTTGTTAGTCCACTCTGCTCTACATAACCACAGAGCACCTGTCCCAGACTGCCGCACAGCTAACATTCTCCAGAACCTCCAGTCACACAAGGAAGCCTTTGTTCAGTCTCCAGCCACAGCCTTCCTGGTGGGAGGAGTCTCTAGCCTCAGTCTTGTAGGAGCACCTGGAGCCAGGAGTGTTCTGCCTCCAGATTGGGCCCTCGGGCCTGCCTCATGACTCTCACGCCACCTCTATGAATGGAAGACAGTAATCTGCTGGCAAGGTCACTAAGTCTGTAAAAGTTCTGGAGGGAGGACAGAAGAAGGGTTACTCTAAACACAAAGTGACATTATAACCAGGCTACGGGGCATCAGATCTGGGGGCCCCAAGGCAAGGCTGATAAGAGAGGTCACCAGGCCAATTGTTTCCCCCTCTCAGTGATGGGGGTTGCATGAAGCAGTTTCAGACAGCAGTGAGCAATGAGGCAAGCACACACACACACATACACACACACACACACACACACACACACACACACACACACACACACA
>CAJQZJ010004767.1:8808179-8833604 GCA_907164525.1 Lophiomys imhausi
GTCTCCCACAGAGAAGAAAGCATGAAGCCTTATTTAAGGTGAGACTGTAATAACCAACTTACCCTGACGAACCTGCATCTGAGAGATCCAGAAAAAGGACTGCTAAGTGCATTAAAGAATCTATGACAAAGACTGTGTTCCTGACGATTGAGGACCTGCCCCAGAGACTGTATCATTCTAAAAGGTTATGAAAGTAGTTGTTATAATTATCAATAGGTTTAGTGGATAGGTTAAAGGGGTTGTAGGAATTTATAGGATTAATAGTTAAGAAATTGTTGGTGTTTGTTATAAGTGAATTTAGTAATAAATAAATAAGTGTTAAATAATAATTTAAAAGTTCGGTTACAATGAATTTAACATGAGACTCTATTATAAGTCTCCAATTTTGATCCCATGCTCTTGGGCTATCATGCCCCCCCCCAAGACCCTGTGGTCACTAAGAGCCCCCCCCTTCTACCATAAGATCTGAGGATGAATGTAATTAACAGTAGCCTTGTCACAGAACAGCTGCTAAGCAAAGACAGACATAATGACTGCCTTCAGGACTTTGGTCTTGAGGTGGAAAACAAGACAGAAGAAAACAAATTCTTCCCATCCTAGGATTCTCACACAGCTCTGCAAATGACCCATACTCAGAAGGTTCCACATGTTCTGTGAGGGAAACCACACAACCTCCACCCTTCCTTTAGAGTGGCCAAGTTGACACAGCCACAGATGTCACTGGGAAGCACAGGAAGGGGTGGAAAGAGGAAGGGATCAAGTTATGTTTCATGATAACCATGAATTTTTGTGGTTCCCTCTGGCTTTCATCAAAACAAGTTGTTTACAAAGATTAATGCTGAGTATGAGAAAGGCTCCATCCACCTGTGGGTTCTGAGACTCTGGCATGCTCTGCTCGAATTACATTACCTCCATGGGGCAGCTCCAGCGTGCCATTGTGAGAAGGTTTCTGTTGATTTCAAGTAAGATGACGTGAAAACAGATTAGTGGAAACCACAGACATTATAGATTGTCATTCAGCCTCGGAAGATGAATGAAGAGAGGCTTTGATCTGTGATTTGGAGCTGAGCTGAAGTATTTACAGGGAGAGATGTCTGCAGGGAGAAGAGAGGAGAAAGGAGAGGCAAAGGAAAGAGCCTCTGGGGACCTGGAAGAATACTTTCTAGTTACTGGTGACGTAGATGATAGCAAGGCTTGGGCACAGCACACGGGCTTTCTGGCGGCTTTCTAAGCCTGCAAGGACTGAGGAGGGAGAGCGTTTACGCAATAAGACATCTGGTATGACGAAATCCTTTAACACCTAACTTCTTTCACACTTGACCACCCTGTAATGCAGGCTGTAGCGAGGTAAATGGGTCCACCACACTCATGGCTTCCTGCAAGGCTGCTCTGTCTTTCCTATGTCCCCCAGGGGACATTTCAAGACCTCTAACAATCAGCATCCTCTAGGACAGCTGTCACTCAGGGTTTTTCCTACTGCAGGGAATTCAGTACTGAGTATTCTCCAGCTGAGTACAACCTATCCTGGCAGCACCAGGGTGTTCCTTGTGTGTTAAAGTTGGTGCCCCCACCTTGCCCTCCTCCAGTCCCACCTCAGCCCATGACTGATTTAGATTCAGTGGTAGCATGAACTATTAAATTGGGCAAAACATTTACAGATGAGAGAATGAGCCTTCTAAACTTGCACATGTGCAAGCTGAGGCTAGGAGAGGACATGTCGTTTCCCCAGGTCACACAGCTGCTGTTGTGTACTCTCTTGAGAAAGAACAACATGCCGTATCAGAATGGACATGGCAAAGGGCTGTCTAACTGAAGAGCTGTCTAACTTCCGTCCCAATACATTCTAATACCTGCTACTCAAGGGAAGAAGGGATGGTTGGTCCCCTTTGCCATTCCCCTCCCTGGGGTGGAAACAAAAAGACAGAGGATCAGTTCATAAGGTGCCAAATCAGGTGCTCCATAAAAAGGGTATAGCTGGTGTTGGAGCAGGCACTATATGCCAAGCACTGACTGTGTGTTCTCATTCACTGAACTGCCCAGCTCCACTAAGAGGCAGCTGTAATGAGTGCAGTATTCTGTTAACATGGAGGGAAACTGAGCTCTGGAGCTGTGAGGCCACTTCTTCTGAGGCCACACGCAACAGAGAGCGGAGGCAGGCCTTTATCTCAGTCAGTCCTTCCAGAGCCCAGCATCCTAGCCCTTAACCATCTCCAGCAGATCTCAAACCTTCCTGTGTTTCCAAGTCTCCCTCCTCCTGGGGTGTTTCTAAGCCAGGAACACAGCTGTCCACTCTTTGGATTCCTCTCTGCACTTCTTGGTTCAGAACTGACCAGCCCTGTTTACTCCCTGTCCCATCTTCCCTCATTCTGAAGGACTTCCCTTCCATCCACACTGTTATCTCCTGGCTCATCTTCCCCTCTCACACCATGCTTCTGGACTCTTCCTTTTTCAACCTTCTTCTCCCTGCACTTCCATGCCTGGGTTCATTTTGTTCCTGTCTTTCCCCTCCTCCACCCCTAAAAAAACTCTCTAACAGCTCCCATGAGCACCCCTGGGCTTCCCATGCCTTTACTAATACAGGATCCTGGGTCTCTTTTTGCAGGCAAGGGCAGCTTCAGTCAGGGGAGCTAAGCAGATATTTCCTTTTTCATACGTGTGTATATACTTGTTTTATCTGTGTGTGCATATGTGTATGCAGGTGCACATGCTCCTGTAGCTCCTGTAAATGACAGCCTCAAGTGTTATCTCAGGAGCACTGTTCATATCCTTTAAGACAGGGTCTCACACTGGCCTGGGGCTCACCATATGAGATTGTCCCTGCCACCCCAGCACTGGTATGACAAGTGTGCGCTGCTGCACTTAACAGTTTTATATGAATTCTGGGGACTGAACTAGGACCTGGGCTTACAAGACAATTGCTTCATGGGCTGAGCCATCTACCCAGCCGCTTGAGTGTTTCCACCTGCTGAGCACCAAGTAAGGCACAGCCCCTGGTCTTGAGATCTTATAGTCCAACTCTTTTGTCTGAAAAATAAGGATATCACTGCTAGGTCAGGTCACCTTCTTCACAGAACTGCTACTCTTGATTCACAAATATGCCTGCCCAACAAGTCCTTGTGAAGCTGCTTCCATTCTGCCAGGCATATTTAAGGAACTTAGAAGAGGGGCATTGCTACTCAGAACCTTACAGGGGGAGGCTTTAGAGGCCATTCTATAAAGTAACTTTGGGAGTCTGGAAAAGTTTAGCATCTGCATAAGTAGGAACAGTCTCTACGAGGTCCCTTGGAATTAAATCTTGAAGGATAAAGAACCCAGGTGGGCAAAGGGGCAGCAAGGGTTGGGATGCTGAAGCAGACAGGCTGAGAGAGGGCACAGAGACAGAAAAAAGTAGACTATACTCAAAGAATAGCTGTTATCTGAGGCTCTGGGTGAGGCCAGTGAAGGAAGGATGGGAAATTAATGCAGGACCGGTGTCTGGAGGGGGTCCCTTTCTTGCAGGCCCAAAAGCAGCCTGTTGGGCCTCCAGTAATCTGTGAGGCTGCCCATGAGCATGTCTGAAGCCTTCGCCAGGCTCATCACTCCTGTAGCTCTTCTCGTCCTTTGACCACCTTCTCAGAATTCATTTAGACAGGGCCCTTGGCACCACCTTGCCCCAGGACCACCCCATGAGTAATCAGCCCACCACAGAGCCTGCCAACCATTGTGAGGTCAAACCTAGTTTATTGCACCAGAAAGAAATCCTGAGGCCTAAACACCAGACAAGTATTTAATTATGGGTGCACAGTTTAATTACTTGGTCCAGCTTGATATGACTTAATTTATAAATATAATTTACAGCTCCCTTATTTCTTTCTGAAGCCATTTAGCTCATTAATAGTGCTGACTGGAAGAGCTCTTCAGTCCTTTCTTGCTGGGCTCTGAGCCAGTGGCTTACACGGGTAAGGCAAAGGAGAATGGGGAGGTAGAGGGCTGTTCCTGCAAGATGCATTTGATCGCTGGCTTTGTGAAGAATTCCTGCTGCAGGCTGATCATAAAAGTCACACTGTCTTTTATTTGGTTCAGTATTGGTTCTGAGTCCAGGACAGACAATGACAATCAGTATTCACAGCCAATAACCAGGATAGAGCACCTGCCCCTCTGCCACCCTGTGCCTCTGCTGTTGACAGTCTTCCCCACTACTGAAGGTGGCTCTCTGCAGCCCCTGCTGGGTCTCTCCGAATAGAACTTGGGCAGTCAGCATTCCAGTGCTGGTTCCATACCTGCTGTGTGTGGCTAGGCAGGGCGAAGCAGCACCATGTAGCAACAGTTCCTGTGTGTTCCCTGTACACACGGCACCTTGCCAAGCTTTTGCAAACGCTGCATCTCATCTTCTGAGCAGCCCTGGAAACAAGGCTCCAATTGTTAAAGGAGGCTTTCAAGTCAGGCTGCACACTGGAGCCACCGGGGTGCTTAACTCTAGAGCCCACCCTTTAGTACTTCTCACTTAATTTGGTCTGGACTACAGGCCTGGTCATTAGTTTCCTTTAAAAAAACAAACAAACAAAAACCATTTCGCACAATTCTAACATGCGCCCATGCTTAAGAAGCACTGATTGAAGTAATTTCCTGAAGATTACTTCTTCAGGAAGCAGCAGGCAGGCAGGCAGGTTGGCCAAATGAGCCTGACTCAGCACTTGAGCCTCTCACTGGGAGGGATGAAACAGATGGGGGTGGCATTAAAAAAAAAATTCCTAAAATTCAAAGAACAAGGAACTCTGGGAATTCTGCAGTAGAAGTAACTTCTGGTGTTCTAATTTGCAGAGCACGCAAAAGGGGTTGCAATGGTGAAGCATGAATTTTAAGCAGAAAAAACAAAAAACCCTGAAGGATCCAAGATGGCACTGTCCATAGAGCATGGTATCTGAGTAGTAGATGAATGAGATTAGTCACTGTGGAGTGAACTTGAGGTCCTGTAGCCGACTGTGAAGCACAGACAGTGTTTGAATTTCTGCGATGAACACTTAGACTGGTCACACTCGAAACAGCCCACTCAGACCCCAGAAACACCACCCTTAGATCAGCCAGCTCTGCCACTTATCTGGAGAGGAGCACCGGCCAGAGTGGATCCAGCCCACAGCTCCAGTCACAGATCAGCAGTCCTGCCTGTCTTCCTGAGTTCCATCCAGCCTGCACATGGACCTGTACACCCACCTGGGAAAAACACCCAGACCACAAGAGCAAAGGTCCAATTGGGTCACAACCAGTTGAGGAGATCAGCAATCACTCTCCAAGAACCAGTCTATTACAGGAACCTACCCATCATCCATTGGTGGACACCAAGATCTCAGGATAACCCAATCCCCAGAATAGGGGGTTTTCCTGAGCACCAAAGCCAACTGGCATCAGAAACAACCAGACAACACCAGAGTCAACCAGATGACTAAAGGCCAGCACAAGAACATGATCAAAAAACAAAACAAAGCAATATGACATCTCCAGAACCTAGCTATAATGCTACAGAAAACCCTGGAAATCCTAACACAACTGAAACAAAGGAAAATGACCTTAATCCTATGCTTATATTAATAATAGAAGGCTTAAGGGAGGAAATCAAATACCTCAGAGAGCAACAACAAGTACTGCAAAAGATGTGATGGAAATGAATAAAGTGCTTAAAGGAATGGAAGACCCGAAAAGGGAAGTTGATGCAATAAAGAAAATAAAAGCCTAGACATCCATGGAACTGGAAAACCTTAGGAAAAGAAAAGGAACATCAGACACAAACATCACCAACAGAATACAAGAGATGGAAGAAAGAATCTCAGGCACAGAGGATAAAATTGAAGACATTGATACATCTGTTAAAGAAAATGTAAAATCCAAAAAAAAATTCCTGACACAAAACATTCAGGAAATCAGGGACACTATGAAAAGATGAAATCTCAGAATAATAGGAATAGAAGAAAGAGAAGATTCCCAGCTCCAAGGACCAGAAAATATCTTCAACAAAATCATAGAAGAGAGTTTCCCAAACCTAAAGAGATTTCTATAACTGTACAAGAAGCCTACAAAACTCCAAATAGAATAGACCAGAAAAGAAAATCTTCCTGCCACATAATAAGCAAAACACTAAATGTACAGAACAAAGAAAGAATATTAAAAGCTTCCAGGGAAAAGGGCCAAGTAACAAATAATGGCAAACCTATCAGAATCACACCTGACGTTTCATCAGAGACACTAAAAACCAGAAGGGCCTGGACAGATGTCTTTCAGACTCTAAAAAACCACAAATGCCAGGCCAGATTACTATTTCCAGTAAAATTGTCAATCAACATAGATGGAGAAAACAAGATATTCCATGACAAATCTAAATTCAAACAATATCTATGCACAAATCCAGCTCTACAGAAGATGTTAGAAGGAAAATTCCAAACCACAGAGGTTAACTACACACAAGAAAACATAGGAAGCAAATAACTCGATGGCAGCAAAACCAAAAGAAGAGAAGCTTGCTCACACACTACTTCCACAAACATCAAGATGGCAGGAAATAACAATCACTGGTCACTAATATCGCTCAACATTAATGGACTCAATTCCCCAATAAAGAGAGACAGGCTAGCAGAATGGATACAAAAACAGAATCCAATATTCTGCTGCTTAGAAGAAATACACCTCAGCAAAAAAGATATGCATTATCTCCAAATAAAGGGCTGGAAAAAGATACACCAAGCAAATGGACCCAAGAAGCAAGCTGGAGTATCCATTCTAGCATCCAATAAATTAGACTTTCAACCAACGTTAATCAAAAAAGATGGGGAAGAACACTTCATATTCACCAAAGGAAAAATCCACCAAGATGAAATCTTAATACTGAACATCTATACCCCAAATTTAAGGGCACCCACATTTGATAAAGAAACACTACTAAAGCTCAAATCCCACATCAAACCTCACACATTAATAATGGGAGATTTCAACACACCACTCTCACCACTGGACAGATCAATGATGCAGAAACCAAATAGAGAAATAATGAACCTAACAGATACCATGAGTCAAATGGACCAAACTTTTATCTACAGAACATTTCTCCCCAAAACAAAAGAATAAACTTTCTTCTCAGCACCTCATAGCACCTTCTCCAAAATCGACCTTATAGTTGGTCTCAAAACAAGACTCAACAGATATAGGAAAATTGAAATTACTCCTTGTAATTTATCAGACCTTCATGGAATAAAGTTAGACTTCAACAATGACAAAAACAACAGAAAGCCTGCAAACACATGGAAACTGAACAACTCTCTACACAATGACCTCTCATTAATTCAGGGAAGAATTAAAAAAAAAAAAAAAGAAATTAAAGTCTTCTTGGAATTCAATGAAAACAAAGGTACAACATACCCAAACTCATGGAACACATTGAATGCAGTGCTAAGAAGAAAGTTTATATTACTAAGTACTTTCAAAAAGAAATTAGAGAGTTCACATACTAGGAACCTAAAAGCACACCTGAAAGAGCTAGAACAAAAAGAAGCAAAAACTCCCAAGAGGAGCAGATGGCAGGAAATTATCAAACTCAGGGCTGAAATCAATCACTTAGAAACAAAAAGAACAATACAAAGAATCAACAAAACCAAGAATTGGTTCATTGGGAAAATTAAAAAAAAAAAAGACAAACCCTTAGCCAAGCAAGCTAAAAGGCAGAGGGAAAAATACTCAAATCAACAAAATCAGAAATGAAAAGGGGGAAATAACAACAGACACTGAGGAAATCCAAAGAATCATTAGATCCTACTTCAAAAACTTGTACTCCACAAAATTAGATAACCTAAACAAAATGGACAATTTTCTTGAAAGATTCCACCTACCAAGGTTAAATTAAGAACAGGTAAATAAATTAAACAGTCCTATAACCCTTAAGGAAATAGAAGAAGTCATTAGAAGTCTTCCAACCAAAGAAAGCCCAGGGACAGATGGTTTCAGCACAGAATTATACCACACATTCAAAGAAGAGCTAACACCAATATTCTTCAAACTCTTCCACAACATAGAAACAGAAGGAACACTGCCAAACTTATTCTATGAGGCCACAGTCACCCTAATACCCAACCAGCACAAAGACCCAACAGAGAAAGAAAATTTCAGACTAATTTCCCTTATGAACATGAATACAAATATACTCAATAAAATACTTGCAAACGGGATCCAAAATCACGTTAAAAGTATCATACACCATGATCAAGTAAGCTTCATCCCAGGGATGCAGGAGTGGTTCAACATACGAAAATCCATCAATGTAATCCACCACATAAACAAGCTGAAAGAAAAAAAAAAAAACACACACATGATTGTCTCATTGGAACTCAGAAAAAGCATTTAATAAAATCCAGCACCCCTTCATGTTAAAAGTCTTAGAGAGATCAGGCATACAAGGACCATACTTAAACATAATAAAGACAATTTACAACAAGCCAATAGCCAACATCAAACTAAATAGAGAGAAACTTAAAGCATTTCCTTTAAAATCAGGGACAAGGAAAGGCTGCCCACTCTCTCCGTATTTCTTCAACGTAGTACTTGAAGTTTTAACTAGAACATTAAGACAACTAAATGAGATCAAGGGGATACAAATTATAAAGGAAAAAGTCAAAGTATCCTTATTCACAGATTATATGATAGTATACATAAGTGACCCCAAATATTCCACCAGAGAACACCTACAGCTGACAAATTCCTTCAGCAAGGTGGCTGGATACAAAATATATTTAAAAAATCTGTAGCCCTTCTTTACATAAAAGATAAATGAGCTGAGAAAGAAATTAGGGACTCAATACCCTTCACAATAGCCACAAATAATATAAGATACCTGGGGGTAACTCTAACCAAGCAAGTGAAAGACCTGTATGACAAGAACTTCAAGTCCCTGAAGAAAGAAATTGAAGAAGATATCAGAAGATGGAAAGATCTCCCTTGCTCATGGAGGTAGGATTAACTAATAAAAATGTCCATCTTACCAAAAGCAATATAGAGATTCAGAGAAAATCCTCTCAAAATACCAACACAATTCTTTACAGACCTCAAAAGAACAATACTCAACTTCATATGGAAGAAGAAAAAAACCAGAATAGCTAAATCAATCATATATAATAACGGAACATCTAGACCATCCTGGATTTCAAGCTGTATTACAGAGCAATAGTAATAAAAACAGTGCGGTACTGGCATAGAAACAGACTGGTTGATCAATGGAATCAAATCGAAGACCCAGAAATAAACCTACACACCTACGGTCACTTAATTTTTGACCAAGAAGCCAAAATCATTCAATGGAAAAAGGAAAGCATCTTCAACAAATGGTGCTGGTCAAACTGGATGTCAACATGTAGAATAAATGCGAATAGACCCATATTTAACACCCTGCACAAAACTTAAGTCTAAGTGGATCAAAGATCTCAACATAAATCTGGACACAATAAAATTAATAGAAGAGAAAGTGAGGAAAGCTACTGGCATGGGTAGCAACTTCCTGAACAGAACACCAATAGCTCAGGCTCTATGACAATCAATAAATGGGACCTTATGAAATTTAAAAGCTTCTGTAAGGCAAAGGACACTGTCATTAGAACAAAACAGCACCCTACAGATTGGGAAAAGATCTTCACCAACCCCACATACAACAGAGAGCTAATATCCAAAACATAAGAAGAACTCAAGAAATTAAACACCAAGAAATCAAATAACCCAATGAAAAAAAGGGGATATAGAGTTAAATGGAGAATTCACAAAAGAGGAATCTCTAAACGCCGAGAGGTACTTGAAGAAATGTTCAACATCTTTAGTCATCAGGGAAACACAACTCGAAATGACTCTGAGATTCCATCTCACATCCATCAGAATAGCTAAGATCAAAAACACAAAGGATAGCACATTCTAGCAAGGATGTGGGGAAAGAGTAACACTCCCTCATTGCTGGTGGGAGTGCAAACTTGTACACCCACATTGGAAATCAATCTGGAGATGTCTTAGAAAATTGGGAATAGTTCTACCTCAAGATCCAGCCATGTCCCTCTTGGGCATATATCCAAAAGATTCTCCACCAAGCCACAAGGACATTGCCTCAACAATGCTCATAGCAGCTTTATTTGTAATAGCCAGAAACTGGAAACAACCCAGATGTCCTTTAACTGAAGAATGGATTAAAAACTGTGGTACATTTACACAATGGAATACTACACAGCTATCAGAAACAAGGAAATCATGCAATTTGAAACCAAATGGATGGATCTAGAAAAGCTCATCCTAAGTGAGCTGCCTCAGTCCCAGAAAGATAAACATGGTATGTATTCTCTTATAAGTGGATATTAACCATGTAGCACAGGAAAACCATCCTACAACTCACAGACTCAAACAGATAGGAACCTAGCATAACTATCCTAGGAAAAACTCCACCCAGCAGTGAGTCATGGAACCTGTTTCAGGTTATTGGAACACCTTACCCTAGCTGGGTGGCCATATCAAGCCCCATTACAAGAGGAAGCTCTTGGCCCTCACATGATTGACAAACTGAGGGAGTATGATATGCGAGGATTCACCTCATCTAAGGAGTAGTAGAGTACAGAGAAGAGGAATGGTGAGGGAGGGATGGAGGGATGAAGGGAGGGAAGGAGGGGGGAGGGAGGGAAGGAAGGAGGGAGGGAGGAATTAGTAGGAAGGGGAGAAGGGAAGAAGAAACTATGTTCAAGAGGTAACTTGAAAAAAACAAATTATTTTTTTTAAGAAAAGGGTAACTAAGCTTAAAAGATATAAAATAAATTATAAAGTATTTCAAATGATAATTTACCAAAGGTATACTTGCCTTACTGTCATGAAAGGAAAAATGGTCTTAATTTCAAGTTAGAGTGTTAGACTGTAGGTTGCCACATAGCTCACACACTCTTGGATATCAGCTTGTAAGTTTTTTTCCTATATATAAAGGATATTTTTGTTGTTTGGTATTAAAAAGGCAGTTAAGAGGTTTAAAATATTGTAAGTAAATTAAGGGTTACTACAGGTCAACCTGGCTTTCTAAATCTCTAAGAGTTGAAGCAATTTGTAGCTAAGATAAAATATTTGAGAAGGGCACTGTTAGCCCTTGGCTTTAACTCCAGCAGAGACAGGAGGATCACTATAGATTTAATTGTCTTTTAAATTCTAGAGTTACAATGAGCAGGGTGGTGATGGTTCACACCTTTAATCCCATCACTTGAGAGGCATACACCTTTAGTCCCAACACACTGGAGACAGAGACATGCAGATCTCTGAGTTCAAGGCCAGCCTGACACAGAGCAAGCTCCAAATAGAGAAAATCTTAGATCCAGGATTGGTGGTACACACCTTTAATCCCAACAATTTGGAGGCACATGCTATTGATCCCAATACTTGGAAGGCAGAGGCAGGCACATAGAATTTGCAATGATTTAAGTGTAAAAACTGTTCACAAAACACATGCTGAAATTCAAAGTGAATTGTCCTTAGTGATATCAAAATAAATACACTTAAAGGCATGTCTAGCTCCAAAATATCAAAAGAATTTTTTATCTCAATTTAAATAATACTTTTTATATTGTCAAAAAACCCAATTTGCTCTAGGAAAGATATTACCTACAAAAAAAAAAAAAAAGTAGTGCTCCAGAGTTAGGATTAGGGCAGGGCTTTGTCCTTATCATTCCAGGATATTAAAAGCATCCATCTAAGGAGTCCAGGGAAAACTGGACAACTGAAACTTCTGAAGAAAAGGGACCAGATACCAAAGAAGACAAGTAGCCCAGATGATCTAGCCTCATAGACTTCCTCAATAGCTGTTTCCTCAAAAATCTACATCAAGAACAACTCAAAATGGCTAACTAAGATGGTTCCAGCCAGGACTTCAGTAAAGCCCTGAAGTTCAGCCTCTGACTTCAAACTTCTTAGGGCATTTAAATAGCTGAGGACAAAAGGACTGAACATCAAATGTTACTATTAACTTGCTTAACCATTTTTCCATTCTTATTTGGGCCCCCAAACAGGTTTCCTACATCCCAAATCAGCAGGAAGTAATTTTAAGAGAGTGATATCCCATTCCCAGAAGGTGGGTTGGGTCATTTTATTTTATTTACCTTTGATCATTTGGTGGGTTATAGATGTTTGTTGTTATTTAGGGGAATTGGTTACAAGTTGTTAAATGGTCTTGTTAAATAGGTTTTGGAGGTTAGAGCCAGGTTATTTCTCTCTTTTTCTTTTCTCTATCCTTTCTCTACTTTATAGGGGGGAAAAGACTTGAAAAAATGGGATATAGACATAATATAGGAATGATAAAAAGGGATAGCTTATTGAATATGCTCTTATTCTTTGTATATTGATACCAAATTAAGATTATATTTGGCTACATCGGTATTGATCTTTGTATATTGATAAAAATTAAGATTATATTTGGCTACATCAATATTGATTTTTGTATATTGATACAAAATTAAGATTAACTCTTTTTAAGGTATTGTACCTATGTAATGCTTAAAAATACAATGTGAAGTTTTGGCCTTTTGATAGCAACTGTCACAAACTGTTTAGGGTAATTAAGAAATGCAAACTAATAGTCATTCAAACATGTCATTCTGTTAGGTACTAGCATAGTGTATCACAGATGTTTTCTAAGTTAACCAGAAATCAAGCTGCTAAGAGACAAGCAACATTTGCTTATCCAAATATACAGAGATAGATAGGTGGTCTTCAAAAACCTCAAGAGATCTGTAGAATATGGCATTCAAAGATGTTTTCTTAACTTAAGATTTTTTAATGTAGAGACATGTCAGCTCCTGACAGCACCCCCAATTCTACTCCAAGTAGATGATGAGCACACTGAAAAAATCTCCATTTGGAGATGGCAGCATTAGTGGTAAACTTGTCACTAGGCAAGAGAAAGCCCTTGCATCAACTGTAGACAGAATTCTGTCTGAAAAGGACAAAACTTGGAAGCAGGTAAGGTGATAGCCTAGCTGTGCCAAGGCAGGATAGGCAAGTCCTTCATAGTTCCTGCATTACAACTGATGTCTGTCACAGATTCTGGGCTAAAACACTGAACATAGATGCTCCAATGTATTGAGAGAAATTGGGGACTGTTCAGGCAGCCAGTTGTCTATCACTTCTTAGTTTTGGAAGCTGCTGGCTCTACACTTCCTGCTTATTCAGGTATATTTATCCTTCCCAGGTCTCTGATGTGGTTGAAGACTAGATAGTTATATAGTCTCACAGTTAAGTTTTAGGTAGTTTAGGAATTAAAAGGATGTTGTAGGTCCAAGAAGATGTTTTTTAGTTGGTAATCCAAGTTAGGATGGAAACTTGAGTTAGGTATAGAACTTTAAACTCATTGAGATAGACAGACAACAGAATATTAATATCAGTTGTCAAATACGTGTGGACTGTACATTGGCAATATATGTTATACCCTATAATTTCCATAATTGTGGCCTATGTTCTTATTGTTTTTTATTATATTTACTGTTATAAGAAAAAGAACCTGTTATTGGACTAAAAGGGGAAGCTGTTGGGGGAAAAAAGATACACCTTAAATTTAAAAACAACAACAATTAAAAAAAAGTAGATAGGAGGGTAGGAGAGAGGGGGATCAGGAGGTGGAGGAGGGAGGAGACTTTGAGATATAACTTGAAAAAATAAATAAATGTTAAACAAACAAACAAACAAAAAGACAAGAGCTGATGTGCAGAGGTGAAGAAGGGGAAGGAACCAATGAGTCTGTGAGCAATAGAGGAGCCTGGGGAGTGAGAAGACAGGATAGTGTGCAAGAGAGTGCACTTCCAGCACTGCTCCAGACAGTGATGTGTAGAATGGTAATCAGGCTCCCAGAGTAAAACCAGCCATATGGGCCAGTACCCAGAATGACTGGGATGCTTTCCAGGAAGCTTTGCTATGGAGCCTTGATTCCAGAAGTTAGGCTTCATTCCGTGGGCAAAAGGGAGCCTGTGCTAACTTTATAATGGACTAGGCAGACTGAGATGGGCTCAAAGTTGAGTGTTTTAAAAAATAAATCTTGGCATTGTCTCAAAGGCTTTCGAAGGATAAAACGTTTTCTTGGGGAGTTTTCTGCTGGGCTTCATGATGAGTTATGGTAGGCTATGTAGATGATCACCATATCGTGAGCTCTTGGTCTCTTTGTCCTTTGCTCTTCCTTGTCCCTCCTCCTTTCTTCCCTTCCTCTTCCATGCCCCCCTCTCTCTATTCTAATCTCTGGCTCAGGTTTGGCATATAGGCAATGTAATGGTTTAATCTTAATTGTCAATTTAACTTGTAATCCCTCTGGAGAAATACCTCTGGGTACATCTGCGAGGGTGTTTTTAGAGATGCTTAAATTGAGGAAGGAAGACTCACCCTGAATTGGGCTGGGATTCTAGACTCAAGACAAAAGAAAAACAAGGAAGAGGGCTGAGGCCCAACAGCCATCCTTTCTGCTTCCTGACTAGGGGGCACAAGGTGACCAGTTCTTTCATGTTTCCACTGCAGTATCTTCTCTGCTGTCATGGACTGTATGGCCCAAAATACACTGCTTCCCTCTTAAGGGTTTTTCCAGGTATTTTGTTACAATTAGAATAACTAATAAGGTATCCAGCTAAAAACATCCTTTGAACCCCTCTAAACACCATTCAGGAGGTCATCTGGGGTCATGGGCAAAAAATGGTGCTAAAGGGCGGATGTTAGGAAGACAACGAATATTTGAGTCAGAGGCCCACTGCAGACAGCTATGCTGGAGTGCCACAGGGGGTCTGGTGTTACCAAACTTTTTAAAATTATTAATTATTATTTATTTACTAACAATATTCATTTATAACAAATACCAACAATTTCTTAACTATTAACCCTACAAATTCCTACAACCCATTTAACCTAACCACTAATCCTATTGACAATTATTTTCCTAACCTTTTAGAAGGATACAGTCTCTGGGGCAGGTCCTCAGTCATCAGGAACACAGTTTCTGTAGTAGACCCTTTAAAGCATTTAGCAGTCCTTTTTCTGGATCTCTCAGATGCAGGTTCATCAGGGTAAGTTGGTTATTGCAGTCTCACCTTAAATAAGGCTTGATGCTTTCTTCTCTCTGGGAGACCCCAGCCGTCTGTAGGCCAACTTACTTCTTTTGCATCAGGAACTCAGCTGCTCTGCCTCAGTCCTTAAAGCCAGCCACAGTTTCCTTTAGGCCACTGTTCAGACTGGTCAAACCCCTCTAGGCAAATCCTGAGCCACAGGGTTTAGTCCTTGACCTTTTGCTGTCTTGCTCAGGCTTTCTTTGCTCACCAGCTTCTTTCTGCCTCAGGGAGATCTGTCCATCAAATGATGGTCAGCACTTTTTTCAGCAGGACTCTCGGAGCTCTCTAGCATCAGGGGCCTCTTCTTCTTCATGGGGCTCCATGCACTGTCCTTAAATAGGAGGAACTCTGTTTCAGCTTAATTTGGGCTCCGCCCACTTAACAGCTGAAAACAATGTCAGGCCAGATACTTTGTTTCTTTAAGTCCATTAAGTCTTTCCTGTTTTTCCTGACTTCATCCTTGTTTTTACACAAGCTGATAAGCTAATTGGTCACAGCCATGTTGATCTTCATGCCCCGAATTAAGAGACTGTATCAGAAACCCCTATATATTTTCTAAATCTAATTTAATTAATCTAACTCCCTACAGTCTGGCCTCAAGGAACTTCCTGTCTATCTAAGGAGTGCCCTGCTGTCAAGTTCAGTTCAGTGGGAAACTTACACTCCAAAGGCATAAACTGTTTCAGCATGCTCGGTAGCTTTAGGGGTCCTGTCCTAGAGAGAAGCTGTACAGGGGTGGAATCCACATTTATTCAGTTCTGTGATGTCAAAACTGTCTCACGTCAGAATGCCATTCAGCACAATTCCTAATGCTTGGTGTCTGCTCAGCTTAGGGTCATTCATGAGTTAATTATGAAGTGTCCTTGAGGACATAAGTGTTGGAAATCCTGAGATGAACAGGAGATGGCTTTCTTGGTCCTTGCAGTTTTTACAGGGTGCCCAAGTGACTAGTGCCAGCAGTGATGGATGAGAACGCCATGAGCAATGAAAGAGCGGGTTGAGTCAGTGAAGCACCAGGACTCCTCTAGGAGCCAAGGTTGAAGCTGAGACTGGAAAAGCTGCTTAAGGAAGGCCAGGCAGTTATCCCCAGCATGCAGAGCCCCATAGCAGAAAGTACAAAGAGGCCAAGGGGGGATCTGGAACAAGATCAGTGCTACTGAGGGCCCCATTAGTACAGCCCAGTGTCACAGAGAAGGCTGCAGGCAGAACTAAGTCCTAGTTGGCCAGGGAAGCATAAGAACTCTGTGAGAGGGAAGGCCAGTGCTCAGAAGCAGGCCATAGTCTAAAGCTGGTGCATTGCCAGCACAAGGACCTGGCTTGCTTTAAAACCTTCGAGTGTGACCATCAACCAACAAGATCTTCTAGCTGAAAAGAAGAAGCCTTGGGTGAAGCCCCAGAAGAACTGGACTCCCAGTTCTGCCTCCTCCTGTCCATGCTTCTGTATCAGGGCTGGTGGCAGTCATTTATCCTCATAAACCTGAATTATGACCGCTAAGATGGGGAGAAACAAAAGGCAAGAGCCCAAACTAAATACACACGCCTAACCTGTGTGTATGTGTGCGTGCCTGCATGCGTGCGTGTACGTGCTTGCGCATGTGTGGGTGCATGTATAATGGGGCTCTACCCTATTTGTTAACTGCTCTGCCATTGCATGATGGATCTGACCTTTGTGCAGGGTTTACCCACAGAACACACAGGAGGAAACTTTGCTACAACCTCAAGGATCTTAGGCAGTTGGGATTGTAGGGAGCTGGCAGAGCTTTCATTACTTGAGTGACAATTGAAGTTCGTTTTTCTGTTTGTTTATTTAGTTACTTCTATTTTGAGACAGGGTCTCACTGTGTAGCCTGGAGCTTACTGTGTAGACAAACTGTCCTCGAACTCTGCCTTTGCCATGATCAGGCAACAGACAACTTCAATTGTGATCCTCTCCATTTGATTATAAAGGTGATTTGGATTTTAAAATGCAGGATGATTCCAGGCAAATTATTTCATGCCTGCTTTTAGTGTAAGTAGCAAAGTTGAGCATATTCCTGAATGCCTACAGCATGTATATGAAAGTTGAGAGTGGCTAGTGGGGCCATTCTCGGTGACTGTTGACAGCACTCAGTCTCAGGCTGCTTCTCTTCTGAGCATCCCACCATACAACAAGTTCTCAGGAAGCCCTCTGCTTTCTCTGTCCAGCTGGTGTGTTCTTTCTCTGGAAATAAAAACTCATTTTAATATTAGCTTGAGCAAGGCATAATTGGGAACACAAATCTGTTTCAAGGAAACAATACAATTCATTTAGAAGCCAAGATTCAACAACTTGTGGATTCTCCATTGCTAGGGTTTTTTTCTCATTCTCATTGCTTTCCCTGCAGTTACTGAGTGCTGTGTGGGTATGAAAGTGTGCATCTGTAAGTGGGCTGCTCATACATTCTCCAGGGCCAGTTATGCTCTTCTGTAATAAGTGCTCATCTCCTCTTTGCAAACCTGGACAGGGGGAGGAGAGAGATGAAGTCCTTTCTAGAAGGCTCATGTAATGGGACAGGAATAGAACTCACTATACACTGAACTGGGTCACATGAAAGGTGTTTTGGGACTGAGTACTGTTTCTGCTTTTCCACACGAATCTGTCCTGGAGCTTTGTCTTCATGCCTGGCTGTCTGCCCTCGTCAGCAGATTCATGTTGTCTGGAGACCCAGTTGCCTTTCTCTTTTGTCCAAATTGCAAAGCCAAAACAAAAGTGTCCACACACCTCTGAACTGCCAACTTGTTGTCTTTGAGGACTTTGTAATCCACACAAAAGTAGTCATGTCAAGTGTTCCCTTATGTAACTCAGTCTGTTTGTGTGGGTGTATATGAGAGAGAGAGAGAGAGAGAGAGAGAGAGAGAGAGAGAGAGAGAGTGTTACTGCAGCTTAAAATCAAAAACTAATTTAGAACACATCACTTTCAGACAGGGCCCAGCTGTGATTGGGCGTTCAGCAGGCAGAAGAGCTTTGGCTGGCTTCTCTGCTATCTAACACTATCTAGGTAATGAAGCCTACATGACTTAGATCCCCGCTGTTCTCCCAGCCTCATCCAGTGTTCCTTCCCACTGCCTTCTCTGCACTCCTGCCACACCCGCGGGCACAGTGATGTCCTAGAATTCCATGCTCCCCACACCCCCACCCTAGCTCTTCACACATGTTTTATTCAACCTGGAACGACTTTCCCCATCACAAGTCATTTATTTCATTTCTTCATGCCTCAGGTTCATTATAAAATTGGGCCATGGGCCTTGGTCCACATATAATTGCATGGGTTCCCAACTATGCAACATATTTTGACTGTTCAAGCAAATCTGTGTACCAGGAACTAGCCTAGAGTGAAAAGCAACAAAGGGTTTTAAGGGATCATCAAAGATCTCCAATGTCCCCATATATTAACTACTTTCAAACAAATGGACTCCTGGGACTCACTCGATCGTGATCATATATCCCCCCTCCCCTTTTTTTTAAATAAACCATACAATTACTAACTTTTTATGCTACTTTTGTATAGGATTCTAATGGGTTTTACTTCTAAAATTCTTACAGAGAAGTTATAAAAGATATCCCTGCCTTCCTCCTCCTCCTCCTCCTCTTCCTTTTCTGAAACAGGGTCTTGTGTAACTCAGGCCAGCCTTGGTGTTGTGATTCTCCTGCCTCAGCCTCCCAACTGATGAAACTATAGGTACATGCTACCATGCCCATTTTATATTTTAGAAACTATTTATAAAGCCTTGCATAAATACACAGGAAATATGCAATACACACCACTGACTAATGCCTCTGGGTAACTTCCACATGAGTCACTTAATGGCATGGTGGAATGCCCTGAGATTTGAAACATTGTTTTGCATGTTCATCACCTCCCAAGGCCTGGGACAATGCCTGGTATCCCACAGACACTCAATAAACATGTACCCAGTGGATGGAGGGATGGATGGATGGATGGATGATAGATGGATAAATGGATGAATGGATAAATAGATGGATGAGTGAGACTATGGTAATGGTGATTCTAAGCAGTGTCCTCTAGGAATTGCAAGATGATAGAGTAAGAATTCTAGCTTATCCTCAGCTCCCTAACTCTTGTCTTCCCTCCTTATTAAAGATATTTTAAAAGATGCACTGGTTTTTTTAGGAAGCACTTATGATTAAAAAACAAAAAACAAATACCCTTGGGCAAAGTCCATAAACAGGACCTGAATAAGTTGGTAAAATAAAACCACACACAAAAAAAAAAAAAAAAACTAGGAATGATGATTCAGATTACTTAACTCTGGAATCTTCACAGAAGGGATGTTAAACACAATCCTTCTTCTATGTCTCTCATTTGTTCATCAGTGACAGCCATTGAAAGTCATAAGAGCAAAGTCTGTGTAACTCAATATAAGTGTTAGATATTTTAGATTAAAAAGTAAGAAGATTAATCAGGTTGGATTACAGAGAGAGGATATAAGCACATTGGTAATTCCTATGGAGAGATGAACGTGGTCAGTGTTTGGGAGCAATTAATTCCATCTCTGAAGATGGGAGAAAACTGCACAAAGTTGATCACCATGCTCATTTTTCAGGATGGTAGGATTTTGCAATTAGAGGTTAAATGAATCTTCTAATTAGTAGGAGTAGCATGAAGATGCCATGTGCAAGTCAGATCAGGTGATCAGGACAGTATGGAAAGATAATGCTCCTATCAATTCTACTAGCAAACAGCCTCACTTACCCCAAACCAAAATAGTCAAGGTATCAGCATCCTCTAATTGAGAAATTGACCAGTGAAAAAATGCATCACATATTTAGTAAACTCTGGAACAAATGCATTTTATAAATTGCTACATTTACAGTTAAAATAGTAATACTTGAGGAGATGTCTTTATAGATTGGTGAGGAATCGTTTGGATGTATACCTAGGTGTGGTATAGCAGGTCTTGAGGTAGAGCTATTCCAGGTTTTCTAAGATATCACCAGACTGATTTTCATAGTGGTTGCACAAGCCTGCACTCCCACCAGCAATAGAGGAGTGTTCCCCTTTCTCTGCAACCTCGCCAGCATGTGTTGTCATTTGAGCTTTTGATCTTAGCCATTCTGACAGGTGTGACATGGAATCTCAGAGTTGTCTTGAGTTTCATTTTCTCTGATGATTAAGGGTGTTGAGTATTTCTTCAAGTGTCTCTCAGCCATTAGGGATTCCTCCTTTGTGAATTCTCTGTTTAGCTCTGTTCCTCATTTTTTGATCAGATTATTTGGTTTCTTGGTGTTTAATTTCTTGAGTTCTTTATAAATTTTGGATATTAGCCCTCTGTCAGATGTGGGGTTGGTAAAGATCTTTTCCCAATCTGTAGGCTGCTGTTTTGTTCTAATGACAGTGCAGCTTTATTTGTAATAGCTAGAAACTGGAAACAACCTAGATGTCCCTCAACCGAAAAATGGATAAAAAGCCGTAACAACATTTGTAAAAAGCTGGTCTTTTCCAGCACATGCTGGCGAGGTTGTGGAGAAAGGGAAACACTCCACAATTGCTGGTGGGAGTGCAAACTTGTACAACCACTATGGAAATCAGTCTGGTGATATCTTAGAAAACTTGGAATAGCTCTACCTCAAGACCCAGGCATGCCACTTCTGGGTATACATCCAAATGATTCCTCACCAAACCACAAGGACATCTCCTCATCTATAGTCATAGCAGCCTTATTTGTAATTGCCAGAAACTGGAAACAACCTAAATGTCCCTCAACCGAAGAATGGATTAAAAAAAAAAAACTGTGATACATTTACACAATAGAATACTACTCCACCATCAGAAACAAGGAAATCATGCAATTTGTTGCAAAATGGATGGAACTAGAAAAGCTCATCCTGAGTGAGCTAACCCAGACCTAGAAAGATGCACATGGCATCTATTCACTTATAACTGGATTTTAACCATATAGTATAGGATAACTATCTTACAACCAACAGACTGAAAGGAACAGGAACATAGACAAGACTTTGGTACCTGCTAGTGGGACACTTTGCCCTAGTGGAGCTGCCATGTAGGCCCCTAGTGCAAGAGGAAGCTCTTAGCCCTCATATGGCTGCTGAACTGAAGGGGGCTGAATTGTAGGGCACCCCATGCTGGAGAAGTAGGATAGGTGGGGGAAGGGAGAGAGGGTGGACTGGAAGAGGGTTGGAGGGAGGGGACTGTGATGGAGATGTAAATTGAAGTAATAAATAAACAGTAAAAAAATATGAAAAGGAAAAAAATAGTAGTACTTGATATTAGACTTAAATTTCACATGAACTTCTTTCTCCTTGAAGTGTTCCATTAGAGCTGAAATAGAGAATAGCTTCCTAAGAAAAATAGAGACCTTCCTAGAAAATTCTGAGATGGAGAAGAGGACAAGACCTCAGATAGTTCTTGAGCCCCACATTGGTGTGCTATCATGGGTCATGAGATGGGAAGCAAATGGACACATTCAAAAGAAAAGGCTGCTTGGGAGTGAAGCAAAAGCTCTCTCTCACAACAGTAAGGCAAATATAGGTCCCCGGGCCACTTTCTGGAGGCCAATTTACAAAGAGCCTACCAATAGCTCTTTAATTCAAGGATCTATGCAGGCACAAAGAAATGCACAGAAAGATTAAGAGACAAGGAAAAATGAATGCACAAGGCCACTCATTTCCTAACCTTCCATTACAAAGAGTCAATAATTCTTTCCAGATGGTGATAAGAAGAAAGAGAGGTACAAATATATTCCGTAAGGGGGTATGGACACTTACCAGGAAAATTAAAATCATAGTCTGCTGGTGGGAGGAATTTCTTCTACAGTCTCTTGTTCCCCTTTTGGGGAAAACCTTCACATTTCTTCTAATATTGTGTCTAAGGCCATCCTGAAAGATGACAACCCACTGGCAGAATTGAAATGCCAATCACACACAAGATTCGTTGAAAGAAGATGATGGTGGAAGTCTTTGCTATGAAAGTCCTTTGACAAAAGGGAAAAGAGGGAAAGGGAGTCAGAGGCTAATTCATGGGCTCCCATGGAACAGTTAGGCAGCCATGAGTCTCTGCCCTTGTGTAACATAAGTACTTATTCTCCAAGTGCAGTGGTGCCACTATTACTGTTTAGTCTGTTAGGGTATGTGGGTGATAGGAATCAAACTCTGACCCTCTGCAAGAGTCATATGTGCTCTAACCACTAAGTTGTACTCCAGTCACCTCCATATTATTTTAATGGAGGGATATGTCTCTTGAATAAGAATATACCAAATTATCTCCATAAGAAAAAAAGTCCCGTATTTCAGAATGATGAGTTGTTGACTGGTAGGTAGGACCTGAAAAGAACCCATTCCACCTCACCCCTAGAAGACATCTTACCAAAAGAAGGAGTGGGTGACGAGACAGGAAAGACTAAAGGAGAGAGCTTCAGGGAAAAGACAGAGCAGAGAAGATCAAAGTAGGGAATGAAGAGCTGTCACAAGATTCTGCAAAGTGAGAGGTCTTTGTGTGAGCATGAGAACAAGATAGCCAATAAAAAAACTCCGGCCACAAGACTCTGTGATATCTGAGAATGCAAAATTGGGCCTTTCAAGGGGAAAAGAATCTGCTACTCTATCCACTCTGGTCTACTGAAACTTGATCTTGGGATAGATGGGCTTAGGGCTCCTCAAGAGGGGATATGCTCCTCAATCAGAGGGCACCTGGAGCCCACAAAGAGAAAGAACAGTATCCCACGTTTGAGAATATCTCACATCAGTGTGAAGATCGCTCTCTGCCCTTTTCCTTAGCCATTCCCAGGACCACGCCCAAATAATAAGGGTGTACCTTCCATGTGGGTTGATATTCACACTCACAGCAATGGGAGATGGAGAATGAAACTCACCAAAGAAGGTAGATTAGACCTGGGTGAATCAAAAGATCCCATTCTCCCTGCGTAGCCAAGGAGAAATGAATCAAGTTTCATGAGCCTACTATAGGTGCGTGGGTCACACCTAGGATACAGATGTCTTGATACACTGATCTTTGAAACAAAACTGTTGGAATACACAGATTGGAACAATTGTGGTTTGAAGGATGCTTGGTTGAGGGAGGTGAAAAATCATGTCACAGAGGTCCTGGGGGTAAGATTTTCAAAACTATTTTTTATGTCATGCCAAAATTTCTGAGGACAGTGTAGAAATGCATGAAGATAGAAAAGGAATAAAGAACAGAGCAGTAAGGAGGGGTGCATTTTTAAAGAAGGGAAGGATGTAATCAGACCTGAGTTTTAGAAAGATGAACCTGAGCCCAGTGACATGGTTCATAAGGTACTTGATACCAAGTCTGATGTCCAGAGTTTAATATCTGGGAGGCACACGGTGGAAGAAAAGGATCCACTCATGCAAGTTGTCTTTTTACACCCATGCTAACACCAGGGCATGCCTTCCATTAGTAAATAAATTCAACTTTGAGAAATTAGAACAAGAGAGGATTACGTGATGTCTGAGCATTCCAGCTGAGGCAGGAGATCAGCAGACAGAGAGTGCAGGAAGGAGACTGCTGCAAGCACCCAGAAGCCAAACCCCCCAGACTAGAGCAGTGACGTGGGAAAGTTGCTTCCTGTCCCACCATGTACCTGACCCTTCTTCACAGACTCCACCGAGCTTTGCCAGTGCAATCTGAGGGCATACTCCCCTAACCCTGGCCACAGGGAATGGACTCCATGCTTCTTGATGCGAATGTCTGAGTGAGGTGCTGCTATCTTTTATGCACACCTAGGAAGTGTGAGGATGCTAATGGGATAAGGCATCTATAATAGTGGTCAGGAGTTCTCTGAAGGAACAGTTCTGTGCATTTCATAAACTCCTCAGAAGAGACTGTAGGAACAAGAACTTCCAGTGGCAACAAAATGCCACTTTAGCTCACCGTCTTCTGCTCACCCCCCAGCCCTGCCACAGTTCTCTGGCCTACTATCAAATCACCCAGTATCCATGGGACTTGTCTCAGGCTGTTTGGGTAGATATCAGGCTAACGCAGTAATCAAAGAACCTGGTAATTCACATGGGGTCAAAGGAAGGGGAAAGTTCTGAAATGGCTGGGTTTCCATAACTGACAGAACTGGTGACTGCAGGCTGGGGCTACCAGATGTGTGCCTGTCCACAACACGTGCACAAATGCACACACAGAATGTGTACCATTCTCACTCATTTACATGAGGTCTTGGGAAATGGCTCTGTTCTGTGAGCATCTAGCTGCACTGTGAGTTGACATTGTAATGCTGTTTGCTTTCTTTCCTTTGTCTGCTGTCTTTAATCCCTTCTCTTCTGTCTCCTCTGCAGCCATCTCCAGCCCTATTTCCTTCTCTTGTCTCTATTTCAGTCATATCACACAATCCATTTGCATGTTCCAAGGTAAAATTCTAACTAAGCTGAATACACAGAAAGAATAAACAACATTTTATTTATTAAAGATAAGGAGGCAGGAATAAAGTTAGTCCTTCACCTACATGGCAATTTGCTAGCATATTCTAGTAATTTGCTAGTGCCTTGGGGTCTACTCAGGACTGGTTGTGTAGTTTCTTGTGTAACACAGGCATGACTCAATTCTCTTTTCTACTGGGGATGCGGAGGAGGCCCCTGTGCAGGTGGAGCTTGGAGGAAGCCTACACCTCCCTTCCTTGGAGGTTTTGTCCACATGCACTATTGTACTGAAATGGTGGGTGGCAGTATTGATTATGCATGTAGGTGAATCATGTCACTGTGAGACTGTATTTCACATTATAAAGTCACCGTGACCGTGACAAGAAAATAAAAACGTTACTATGGAATCCTGACCAATTGATTCAACAAATATTTCTTGTGCAATTGGGATGACCCCTCACCTACTACATGTTTGAGACCCAGAAAACCAGCAGTAAGTTGAAAATACTATAATCTGAAAATGCAGTTGGTGAACCTAACCTACAGACCACCACATTTTTGTATCGTTTAGTGACAAAGTGCACAGCAGAGGCCTGGTGGTTTCTCTTGGTGACTGGGGGACATAGGTTGGTGGCTTTCCATTGCTGTGGTAAACACCATGACCAAAAGCAACTTTGGCAGAAAAGGCTTTATTTACTTTTACCATTGTAGTCCACCATGAAGAGAAGACAGGTCAGGAACTCCAGTAGGAACAGATGCAGAGATCATGGAGGATCGCCGGTTTGGACCCCAAGGCCTGCTTAGCCTGCTTCTTTTTTTTTAAAGTGTTTATTTCATTTTTTTATAATTTATTTTTTATTTCTTCAAGTTACATCTCAATCACAATCCCCTCCTTACTCCCCCCTCCAGTCCCACCCTTCCACCCTCTTCCCCCTCAACCCCCCC